>MU784405.1:78033-122690 GCA_026770625.1 Nicotiana glauca
GATCACTAGCACCGATATTACCATCGTCTTTGTTAGCACGAGTCCGATCACGCCCGATCGGCTAGGCCATCTCCTCACAGAAAAATGTGGTTTGATATTATGATGCAAAAGAAAGTTGTCACAAGAATAGTACAACTATGTGCGGAACATGGAGTCTGATCTCCACCCGATCAGCTAGGCCGCGTTCCCACATATGCCGTGTGGGTTGGCTTTTTCTTTTGCAGTTCATAGGTATTAGTTTCATCCCACCTTGGGGGGAATAGTCACCGTTTCACCAATATTTTAATTTCATCCCAAGTCACACTCCACTCCTACACCGGCACATGTAGTTTCGGGTGTTGTTCTTCTGACCCACCCTTCATCGGTATTGCTAATGATACTCCCAAAAACATTATTGATTCGATTTAATATTGCATACAATTGTAGTATAAATACAAGTATACAAATATAGCATACATGCAACCATGCTTATTTCCATACCTTTCATAATTTATAGCTTTTATTAATATTTTTAGTCTCTCTCGATAACAGTATCTCTTTGGCCCTTTGGGCCTTTCACAAGGTTCCACTTTCTCATGGCACGAAAGCCGTCTATGGTTTTCCACATTTTCATCTCCTTTATTTCCAAGGATTGCCAACCAATATCAATGTACAAAATATTCAGGAAATTATAAATATATTCGAGTTCAATAGTAATAGAATCATCAAACACAAAGGATTCTTTCCAAGGAGGCACATGTCAACCAACAATTGAAATACACATTGGAATTATAAGCAAGCAATCACCTCAGTTATCCTTAAATTATTCCTTTCCCATTTTTAACAATTGTGCAATTTCAACATCGGAATGTATAAGGACTCGCATTGTAATGTATGTATTTAAAAAGGCAAGGTAATGTCTAGAACAACCACTTATGGGCTTAGTTCGGGTACAAGACCTTTAGGTCATTCTATATTTTTTAAGCTAGTTTATAAATGTTGGGTCTAGGCTTATTTCATAATTTGTTTCACATTTTCCCATTCGATTCATTTCCAAACATCTGTACAGTTTATCAACAAATAGACACATTCAATCCAGATATTTAGTACACATAAGAGCAACTAAGGGAATTAAACAAATTGAATTCTTCTCACCCAATTAAGATACTAACATTCATTCAAAGTGTAACTCAAGGCTATATCATTTTGGTAGACAAACCACACTTAAACTCACAAAACAATATGGAATTCACTTTCGAGAGAGAAAGTTTAGCCTACATACCTCGATTGAGCTTTCCTTAAGTCCAACTATACTCTGAGACTCTTAGCAACGTCAATCTTTTAGAAACATGACAAATCAAACCACAAATTAGAGAGGTGATCATTGTTCTAGCTCGTTTGAGGATATTCTCGAACACTAAGTATGCATTATGCTTTTAAAACTATTTGCTGAAAGATCCTACCATTCCTCATCCCATCCTTAGTTCAAGACCTAACCAAATACTTTTAAGAACTCATGCATGCAAGATATCCATGTCTATCCTCATCAATTACACTTCTAATGTTCTATCCTAGTCATATCTAGTAATTAAGAGCTTGGTTTATAGAACCTTTTCCTTTTAGGAAGAAGACCTAGGTGCCTTTCTTTACAAATCTTCAAGGTTAAGCAATATCTTAGGAGAAATGTTGATGAAGAACCCCCTTCTCCCTCTAGGACCCTCTCTCTCTCTAAATGCATCAGAAAATAGGCCAAAAATGAATGGTAGCATATAATATATCGACCCAGGGCCTTACAATTCTGCAATGTCTTCTCCTATGAACGATACCTCTTCATCGGGAAAATATGTTTTCAAAGATTCATATTCTCCATCCACGGGGGTTTTTCATCAAGGTGGTCTGCCAATGCTCGTCCTTTGATCGCCTTCTGAGTTACATATAAAATATCGAATTCACTTAGCAGGATTTTCCACTTGGCGAGCTTGCTAGTGGGTATGGGTTTCTGGAAGATGTACTTTAAAAGGTCCATCCTTGATATGAGATACGTGGTATAGGCATAGAAGTAATGTCTCACCTTCTAAGCTAAAGTCACAGTACCGCAGGTGCATTCCAAAAGAGAATACAGGGCTTCGTACGGAGTGAACTTCTTGCTGAGATAGTAAATGACATGTTCCTTTCTTCTAGTTTCATTATACTGCCCCTAACACAATTGAAGGCTCCATATAGTACTGCGATGTACAGTAATAGGGGTCTATCTGGCTTTGGTGGGACCAAGACTAGTGGTGTTGATAGGTATTCCTTGATTCTGTCGAAGGCCTTCTGGCAATCATTAGTCTATTTGGTAGCGGTGTCCTTTTTCAACATCTTGAAGATTGGCTTACATATAACTGTAGACTGTGCTATGAACCGGCTGATATAGTTAAGTCTTCCCAAGAAACTCATCATGTTCTTCCTATTCTTTGGCGGTGGAAGTTCCTGAATGACCTTGACCTTTGATGGATCCAATTCTATTCCTTTGTGTCTCACAATAAACCCAAGCAACTTTCCGGCGGGAACCCCAAATGCATACTTTGCGGAATTCAATTTCAGGTTGTACCTTCGCAATCTATTGAAGAACTTCCTCAAGTCTTCCATATGGTCGAGAGACTTTATGGAATTAATGGTGACATCATCCAAATATACCTCAATTTCTTTATGTATCATATTGTGAGAAATGGTAGTCATGACCCTCAAGTAGGTGGCCCCTGCATTTTTAGGCCGAACGATATGTTTTTGTAACAATACATTCCCCATGGTGTTATGAAATCCATTTTCTCAGCATCTTCCTCATCCATCCAGATTTGATGATAATCGGCAAAGCAATCAATGAATGACTGTAACTCGTGCTTGGCGCAATTGTCGATCAGGATATGTATATTTGGCAAGGCAAAGTCGACTTTCAGACTGGCCTGGTTGAGATCCCGGTAGTCGACATAGACTCTTACCTTCCCGTCCTTCTTCAGTACTGGTACAATGTTGGCTAACCATGTCGGGTATTCTACTAACCTGATAACCTTAGCTTTGACTTGCTTAGTAACTTCTTCCTTGATTTTCAAACTCATGTCCGGCTTGAACTTCCTGAGCTTTTGCTTTACCGGTGGACATGTCCGGTCGATTGGCAATTTATGGGCCATAATAGATGTACTTAAACCAGTCATGTCATCATATGACCAGGCGAATATGTCCTCATGTTCCTTTAGAAATTCGGTGTATTCTTTCTTTTCCTATGGCGACAAATGAATATTGATTCGTGTTTCCTTGACATTCTCTGCACCTCCCAGGTTAACAATTTCTGTCTAGTCTAGGTTGGACTTAGGTCTATTTTGAAAGTTCTCAACTTCATTGACGATCTCCTCTCGTATGTAATCTTCTTTGGAGTCAATGTCTGTTTATTGCATTGTCTCATTTCATGTCATAGTCATTGGTTCATCAAGATAAGTAATAGTAGTGTTGTGAAAGTAAAATAATGAGAGAAAAATAATAATGAGTTTGATTCATAAGAAAAATCAAAATTCTTTGACAAATTCCATAGTCGTTTTGAAAATTAAAGATCTTATTGCAGAAAAACAAAAATGTGAAAAGAAAAGATTATCTAGTAAAATAAAAGCAGTGCGTGATGCTTTTTTAGCCTTGCTACCCCGAGGCTCGCCGAGCTCTGGTGGTCCTGATGGTCCAATTGTTGAGGTATGTGCCTCTACTCACAGCTTCTATGTAAGGACCTTCCTCCCCCTCCTCCTCGAAAATAACACAGCAGTCCATGTCATTGTCTTATAAGAACAAGTTCTTTACCGCAGCAAGTGCCTCCTCTTCGTCTGTCCCTTAAACAATGTCAGCTTGTTTAAAAGTCTTCTCCAAAGGTGGTATTAGCTGTTCCAGTGGATCGTAAGGACCGCGCCATGGTGGCGACTTGTTGCTAAATTCGTCCCTAGTGTACTCGTATCCCAGACCGAAAGTAGTGTCGTGCTTCTTGAGCTTTATGGGTTTAGTGTCCCAAGTCACCGGTTCATTTTACAAATCCTAAATCGAGGAAATTTGACTTTCCTTTTGAAGTCTGCGAACCAGAAGTTCTGAATAAGGAATTTTTTTAACCTGGGAGAAGGTATTAGGCATTCCCGGTTCTGAGGTTCTAGCACGGTCGCTGAAACTGTAATAATTGGCCTATTATCCGATTTTAAATACATGTTTTAGCCTATGGTATATTTTTAACTTATTAGTCGCTTTAGTTTAATTTTAGGAAGATTCAACGTTATCTAAAATACGTCTTTAACAACATCACATGAAATGCACCCGCGGTCCATGACACATTTTATTTAACGTTTTTGAGAATTGGAGTTGGGTAACATGAAATGCACCCCCGAGTTTTAGGAAATTAATTTAAATAACGCACCTAAATCAACTACGCACTTTCTAGTTTGTGAGGGCCATGGAATATTTAACTAATGACACACCTCAATATCTAAAGAGTTAAAATTAATTAATCGAGGGCCATGGGTTTTGAGATTTTATTTGGCATGGAACGCCTCAATTTGTTTCAAAATATTGTACTCAACTAAAGCAAACTATGGATGTTCATATGTTATTATCTGAACCACTTTGAGATACAAAGAAAACCATATGTTCGGAAGGCTCATCCTGAAATAAAGATTACAGCATATGAATCTATACCATAACACTAGACACAAGATTATATCTATTTGAATTAAGCTCATGATTTGAGAAACCACTTCCATCTGAAGAATCAACAATATAAAACATTAAACAAAGGCAGAGAAAATAACTTAAGCAAGCACACGTTCCTGGAGGATTCTGTTTGAAAATGTCGATTACATATTATTGCTATCTTACACACATTAGGACTCAGAAATTATAGGAATTAACAAATGCACTATACAATCATCTCATGTCAAATAAAATGTAAAAGTGCCATGTTTTCCCATCACGTAAGATTCAAAACAAAGCATGGAAAGATTTCAAAATCCAATACATGTTCAAAATGTAACTTTCTCAGCTTCGTCCAGGTGAAGTAAACGAGCAACTTCAAGAATCAGAATGTGGCAGCCTATAGTATTGTCACTAGATCCGTATGAAGTGGTAGAAGTCTAACCTTTGGCTTGTAAATCTGCAATTACCTTCTACTGTATTAAAGTTCATACGTTCCCCAGCCCGTTAATCTTCTTTAAATGCTAGTGATTTATGCATTTGTTCATTTGTTTAAATATACAAAAATAATCCATAGCAACCATGACGCAGAAGAGCATGTACTCTTTCTATAGAAAACTCCAAATACCAAATTGTCATCCTAGTACAAGCATAGCCGCAAAGCAATTTAAACCATTTGAACTACTACTGAAAGCAAATTACATGTAGATTCAACACAATAATATCCATTATCACTTTCAAAGAGACATAATTATAGGAGGGGATTTATCATGTGTACCTATTTGCAAGGAACATCAGCTAAATAAAACCAAATACAGATCTGAAACTAGGCGATGAAGCTCAATCAGTGAAAGGAGAAACAACAACAGCAAATCCAGATTCTTCTTCTTCTTTGTCTTTTCAAAATTTTCAAAGCTTTTGCAACATAGATTTTCAAAGCTTTCATGGATTCAACATTCAACCATCTGTTTTGGAGAGTGTAAATACTCTTGCAGTCCCAGAAAATAACAAAACAATCAACTAAATTCCATTTTTAGAATAGTTGTGTGAGAGATGAGCGAGATTAGAGAAAGGGATTTTAGAGGTGGTTCGTTCTCTATTGATCTCTATGTCGGCGACGACTAGGATTCAAAGGGGAGGAGTTCTGTTCATTGGTGCCCCTGTTTTGAGAAGTTGATGATTAGTTCCAGAAGAGAGGATGCGCCGTTTTCGTCCTCTGTATTTTCAGAGCTAGGGGAGCACTTTTTCGGGCTAAGGATCTGATGTTCTCTATTTTAGGTTTCCTAAATGTATTCCTATATGTAGTAAAAATTGCACGGTTGGGCGCCCCTCCTTAACCTGTAGCCTCTTTGTCTTTTTTGTTTGCATCCGTACCCACTTTTTAAAAAATTTCAGCTTCCCTTTATAACTGAGAAACTTCAGCTACTAAACAAAAACTTCTGCTTTAGAGCTGAAGTTTTTATTTTATAACTAGAGCTGAAGTTTCCGTGTTACTAAATAAAAACATCAGCTCTAGAGCTAAAGTTTCCGGGTTACTAAACAAAAGCTTCAGCTCTAGAGCTGAAGTTTTTATTTTATAACTGGAAAACTTCAACTCTAGAGCTAAAGTTTATATTTTATAACATGAAAACTTCAGCTCTAGAGCTGAAGTTTTCGGGTTACTAAACAAAAACTTCAACTCTAAAACTGATATTTTTATTTTATAACCGGCAAACTTTAGCTCTAGAGCTGAAGTTTTCTAGTTACAATATAGAAACTTCTGTTCTAGAGCTGAAGTTTTTATTTCATAACTGCAAAACATCAGCTCTAGAGCTGAAGTTTTTATTTTATAACTTGAAAACTTCAGCTCTAGAGTTGAAGTTTTTGGGTTACTAAACAAAAACTTCGGCTCTAAAGCTGAAGTTTTTATTTTATAACTGGCAAACTTCAGCTCTAGAGCTGAAGTTTTCTAGTTACAACATAGAAACGTCAGCTCTAGAGTTGAAGTTTCCTAGTTACAACATAGAAACTTCAGCTCTAGAGCTGAAGTTTTTAGTTTATAACTGGCAAACTTTAGCTCTAGAGCTGAAGTTTTCCGGTTACAAAGACAGAAACTTCAGCTCTAGAGCTGAAGTTTCCCGGTTACTAAACAAAAACTTATAAAATAAAACTTCAGCTCTAGAGCTAAAATTTGCGAGTTACAAAACAAAAACTTCAGCTCTAGAGCTGAACTTCAGGCCTGTCTACTAAAATGCTGAAGTTTTGTATGATTTCCTTTGCTACTTCAGCCCCGTGTGCTCAAAATTATGCGAAAAAGCGGGTGCGATTGTAATTTTTTTTGCAAAGCGGGCACAGGTTAAAATGTGGCATAAAAAGCGGGTATAGATGCAATTGCTCCCTATATGTATGAGGTAAGGTAATGGGTAATGGGAATTCGGATAGTAGTATTGGAATTGGGCTATAGGGGAATTTAATTGGGCTGGGGAGATTAATTAGGATGGCCCAAAACCAAACTTTCTTTTATTTCCTTTTCTTTTAATTAAAATCCTACAAATTAAAAATCTTAAATTATCCAAAGTGTGAAATTAAACTAATTACCTAATTATAAACATTATAAACAACACTTAATTCTATATTAAAAGTAAAAAATCAATAAAACAAAATTAAAAGACAAAAAATGTAAAAATGAGCAATTTTTGTGATTTTCAAATTTTTATAAGGCAAATGATTATGTTTAATTTTAAAATTTAAAAAAAAAAATCCTAAACGCAATGCTTGATATTTTGGTATTTTTTCATGATTGCAAACGATTAAATAAAAATCCTATAAAATCCGATAAAATGGCAAATAATTGGAAAAATCTGTTTTCTTTGATTTTATAGGAGCAATTCATATATGGCAAAAATCACGTGCTCACAGCAGTCCTAAACTTTCTGGCTCTATGAATCTCAACCATGCGGACCGCATAATGATGGATGTGGCTGCACTTGATCTTCTGCTGCCGCACAATTTTAGTGCGGTCCGCACTCCCCGTGCTGGAAAAAACATACTCTCTAACTGTCCTTCTACGGCCGCATTGCTATCTCTTTTGCCATGTTTTGGTTATTCTTCAATTTAGACTCCTTTGTGAGTTGATTTTGACTTCTTTGGCTCGTTTCCTAATATTCCTGCAAGTAAACACATTTCGTTAGTTTTCGGGAATACCTTTTAGGATTTTTGAGCCAAAACGCACGTAAAAGAGAGCAAATAAGCGGTCAAAATCCCTACTTATCAACTCCCCCAAATTTGGTTGTCCTCAAGCAAATAAGGCAATTCCCATCTTCACTATAAAAAGGGATATTGCAGCTAGCCTATGGTGAATCAATTACACATCAATTAGGACCAACAATTACCCACAACATATATGAATTATCAACAACACCACTATATGACTTTTTGAGCACCATAGTTCTAATGTGACTTTGGAGCATCAAGACTTGAATCTATTAATCAAGGAAGTTCGCCCATTCATTTAGGTCATTAGCAAATCTCACTTCAAAATGTAACACTCGAAACAAATATTGTGAAAAGTTTGCTGATCTCTCGCAAAAGAATATCACAAGTCCGGCTCTAAGTACCATAAGCTTACGCTCTTGTAAATCACTACTGATGTAAGCTCACTCAACTTGAAATCATGTAGTGATTTTGCGGGGTGTAATGAAGGCTTTTGGATCAAGGTAGTACTTGTTGGAATAGAATGGTTTCATCTTTCCTCAAGCACTTCATTTTCTCTTTTTGGCTCATACTTTCTCGACTCTTTGAGTCATTTTCTTCTTCCTCTGGGAAATAAAGAGAGGTAACGTCACTCTTTCTTAAACATGACATTCATTTTTCTCCTTTTGTATTTACTTCAGCCTTTCCTCCTTATTTTCTTTTGCATTCCCTTCAAATCTTCACTTTGTTCACTTTCTTTTTGGCATTTTCCTCTTTGTTCTTTCTTTCTTTCTTTTTCTTTGCCTTCCCTTTTCTTCATTTCTTTCTCTTCTTTGTACCTTTCATCACTTTCAAAATCCTCCTCTCTCTCCCAAGCTTATGTTTTTGCCAATTATTTTTCAAGAATGCTAAGGAGAGATCGGGTGCCAAAAGAGGGAATTACAAAACGTTGAAGACTTGTAATGTGGTTATTGAATGAAAAAGGGCTTCGACTTAAAGGGGTTGACTAGGGATATCACATTGGTAGGTCATGGAATATTTAAATATTCAAATTGGATCAAGGAGAGCCTAAGATCATTTCTCAAGCCAAGATACAGTTAGAATTTCACCTAGGCAAACATCCGGGGCAAGTTCTTGACCATTAGCACAAGTACTTGGACTTGCAACTAAACATCTCACCTCTAACGCTTTTGGATTACTATCGAGTTCCCACAACAACCCCAGCTAAGATTGAGAATCACAAATGGCTAGATTTGAATCACTCAATGGCTGCTTAAGTCAACACAGGAGTCAAAAGAGTCACAACTAGAGCTATTATATGTCAACAACTTGTTTTTAACCATACGATCATAGGTAAATGTGTTGGTACCGAGTGAAGCATGCTTGAGACACCTTTTATTCATTACTACAATATTTACCAAAACATAAAAAAATGAACTTAATCCCTTGAGAAGGTTTTCACATATCCATCGTCAGGAACATCCAACCTGTTCACACATAATCCACCTTCGGCAAGAACCGTGGAATTAAGAAAACCAAAAGCTTATTGTTCACTCATAATGTAAAAAAAGATAGAAAATTAAAAAGAAGCTACTAAAGTAAATAAGAAGTTATACTACTAAATAAAAGCAAACTAAAGGAGCAATGAAATAAACTATAGAAAGCGAGATAAAAAAATATACAAACCGAAGTCAAATTAATATATATATATATATATATATATATATATATATATATATATATATATATATATACGGGAGAAGAATATATACATAAGGGGAATGAATATTTACATCAAATTGAGAGAATATATACATACCAAAGGAAAATAAAGATAAAAGGAAATTAGTATCAAAGTTGTCACAGCCGAAATGTCAAATAGTCAACATAGACCACCCTGCAAATGAAAAATAAGCACTGTTCCCAATGCTTAAAAAATATAAGAACAGGGAAAGGGTATAGAGTTAAGAGAACTCCCTAAGTGGTTTTAGTCTGCATAGGATTATCAGCTACCTAAGCCTCAAGCTGTATCTTATCATCACCCAGCTAAGGTACAACTAGGTTGTAGAGTATCTGGATCATCTCCTCAGCAGTGTGGGAAGTGGAAACCAGTTCATCACACTGGTTGACTGAAGCCTCAGGTGCTGCTGGGACCGCCTGTGGTAATAGGGGTGCTATCTCCATGAGAAAATCCAATCGTAAATCAGTAGCATATGTAATCTTCTTAATCTCCTTTCTCAGTTTGTGCACCGACTTCTTTAAAGCATGAGACTTCCGCATCTTCTTTACCTGTTTGACCGAATCATTGATCACATTCCCCTATGCCTCCACTTGGTCCATGATAGACTTCTAATTAGCCATAATATTTTTCAATGCTTCCTCCATTGATGGAGGTACCTACGGCTCTACTAGGACTGCTAGGGTTGAGGGCTGTGTTGTAACAATACTGCATATATCAATCAGCTTTGTGGTAGCTAACTGTATCCAGTTGTTGAGACTCGATAATGTCTGGGAGACTCGCAGCGCAATCTGGGATAGGTGGAGGATGTTGGCACTGGTAATGGTGTTGCACATCTAGCAGAAGCTGGTGGACCTGTAGATAAAGATGGTGGCATGGTTGTTGTCCTAGTAGAAGTACATCTGCTGTGGAAGGCTAGGCAGCTGAACCAGTGACTACTATTACTAGCTCCTCAGACTAGCCAGTGGAGGTAGTAGCTTTTTCCTTGAATTTAGGGTTGTCAGCTCACTGAAGGTGGTACCAAGAGAAAAGCTTCTTGGACTTCACATCTGTATCATAATGCTTTGACTCTACCCCTTGATCCTTGAAATATTCATTGAGGAAGTTTGTGTATAGGTAAGTGATCGAGGCCAACCCTATACTACTATTAAATAGCAAGAGAGATCGAAGCAGCTTTTACCCGAGAAGGTCGGGATCGATTTCAACAGGGAGATAGATATTGGAGTTAAGTTTTCTATCTAAATTAAAATTGCGTAATTCTTCCTAATTGCATTCCTGAACATGTTGGTTTTGATTACTTTTTACTTCTAATTTTATACTACTAGGATGCTAAATTAGACTAAGTAAAGCTAAGACTAAACTATTGAGAGTTGTTTAAATGGATAAAAGTCACTAGGGAAGTGACTTTCTCCTAGGTGGCTAATTGACGCATTCTCGAGTCTAAGGCTAGATTGTCATATTTTTGGGAGTATGATATAACCATTGCACGATTCTTCTCACTCTATACCTCTCGATAGCTTGAGTGATTTTTCTTGAATTGACTTTCTCAGGACCAATTGGGTATGCAAATTTTTGCAAGAAATTAATGGTTCAAGTCGGGTATTACTATCTCTAGGTTTAACCCTTCAATTGGGGCTTTCAATTTCTTGACTATGCCCAAATTCCTTGTTGGACCAATTTCATGGACTTAGGCTCTCTTTCGCAAGAAGTGCAAAAGTCTACTAGGCATAAACTAGTGTTTGCAATCACTAATTCAACATTAAAACCCTAAATTAGCCCAAATACTAAACACCTATAGATAATCAAGCATCAAAACACAAGACCCATCAATTATTCACACTATCGTTGAGACACAACCCTAGCTAATAAGTCTAGATACTCATAATTGTAGAAGAAAATAAAGAAATAGATGAAGAAAATCTCATAATAATTAATTGCTATATAAAACTTCAGGATTCAATGGTGAATTAAGCTAAAATTAATCAAAATGTCAAAAGAAATGAGTTCACGAGCGCAGCTCTACGCCCAAAACTATCTGATAACCAAAAAATGGGAAAAGAAACTATTTATACTAGGCTGAAAATTTTGGACGACAATACCCATGCGGGGCTAGTGCGGACCACACAAATTCGAGTGCGGCCGCACTAAGGCTCTAGGCTTGACTTTTCTGCTCTCTGAAGTTGGCTACCGCGGACCGCATAAAATGCACCGCGGCCGCGGTGGCTTCTACTGCGGTCTGCACAAAAATGGATTGTGGACCGCATTGGGCATAATCCTCTAATTACCATCTCTCTGAACTTTGCCTTTGCGGACCGCACGAAATTGAGTGCGGCCAAAATGAAGCCAAGGCGGACCGCACAAAACCTTTGCGGCAGCATTGCCTGATGACCTGAAAAATATAGTCTCTGAACTTCATCTTTGCGGATCGCATTGAATGGTATGCGGCCACACTGGCCCTATTTGACCGAGCTTGGTCTTGTGTTGGTACTTGTGTAAGTTCCACTCCTTTTTAAGCTGGTTTTTGACACCTTGTCACCTTGATGATCAAACCTGCAATCAAGAACAACTTGTAAACCTTTGGGACTATTTTGTATACATTTCTAATCAAAAGTTAAGCAAGAAGGAGTGTAAAATGCATCATAATACCTAGTTATCAGTAGGATTGTTCATCCTTCTGGGAAACTAGAATAATGTTGATTGGACATGATGGCACCAACATTTATCGGATACCCATTTATAATCGAGGCCACAAAAATTACACGAGGAATTGGTATCATGTTTTCATTGAGGCATGGGTCAATGCGGATGCACACGAATATTTTCCACCCTTTTGCTTCGAAGTTTAGGGTGGTTCGGACGATTGGAACGCTTGTTGTGAGCCATGGAGGTGTTGAACCTAGGATTTATAGAATCTCAGCTAGCCATGGGCAAGATGCATCACCCATATCTAGCTTTTCCAAATATTGTACTACTTCCACCTCTTCAAACCCCACATATGTGTTCAAAGCACAGGAGTCAAAACGGATCTTCAGATTCCACACTTTTGTCAGCTTTGTTCCCTGTTTTATCTGAGCATCATTTGTGTAGAACTCCTTGACCAGATACTCATTTGCATCTAAGACTTCCTTAGTGAACCAGATCTAACCTTTCCGCTCATGGTATTTCCTAAAAACATTACGGTTATGTTTGTTCAGGCCTTTCATTAAGAATTGTCACTCAAGAGTGAGCAACCACTATGGCCACCATTTCCTAAACTTGGCAAAGGTATTGGCACTAACAAATATGTCCTCCCATATCTCTGGCCTCTGTGATCTTTCAAACCCTAGAAATGCAGTATCGCCCCTTTCCCATCATCTGGAACATCATCATCATCAAAGTTTATTGGAGTAGGGGGAGCAGGTGAGGAAGAGGGCTCAGAGTCTTGGTTTTCCTCTTTCGAAGCTTTATACGAACTAGGAGCTCATGAAGACTCATCAACAAAATGAAATCTCCGAGAGAATTGTTGTGATTAGGCTTCTTGTTATGCTTGGGCTTCCGGTTGTGCTTGCATGAAGTTACCCATAGAAGATTCCCCAAATGGGACGTACTCACTGGTCTTCGAGGTGTTAGGGGCTCAATTAGATGTTGCTTTCTTGCCGATAGCCTTTTGGATTGCTAGAGGAGATCACTTTTGCCTGGACTCGGCCTCAGGGTGGTTCTGCCCTCCCTTGTGGTGTATCTCCCCTACCACGTGAGCTAACCATTTTTTGCACACATAATAACTAGAAATCATCTACAATTGAAGCTTATAATGCTTGCTTAGACATAATTGGAAGTTGTAGGAAATAATTCTCAGGAAGGCACATCGGACCGCATAAAAGTGAGTGCAGCCACAGACTGCCCATTGCAGATCACACAAAAATAGGTTGGGCCGCAGAGTGCCCATTGCAGACCACACAAAATGAGTGTAGCCAAAAATGAGTGTAGCAATAATTCCCATTAGGTACCGCACAAAAATGAGTGCTGTCGCAGAGCCCCGGGTTTAGACTATTGGGGTCTCTGAACTTCCATCACTACGGACTGCACAAAAATGAGTGTGGCCGTACAAGTCCATTGCGAACCGCAAAATTTTGATTGCGGTCACACAAGTCAAGCACAAAAATATTCCTAACCCTTAGGGCTGTGGACCGCAGAAAAGTGTGTGCGGCCATATAGCCTCTACTGCGGACCGCACAAGTCAAATTTCGCCAGCACTGACCTAGGTTCATGCAATTTTTGTCTCAAATGGACATGGTTTTAGCAATCAAACTGCATTAGCTAATTATCCAGGCCCTAAATGATGTTCAACATGTTACCCATATGATTCTATGCAAGAATAACGAAACACTAACATTTTTGAGCACGTTATCAACCCTAAATCTAAGAACAAAACAAACAAGAGATGAAGAATCTAATGAGTAAATAAACATACCAATAATGAGGATGCAAGTGATGAAGTGAGGGAAAAAGTTGAGAGATTTACTGTGCAATCTTAGCTTCCAGGCTCAAAAAGGTCGAAAAGTGTAAACAGGTGCAATAGGTAATATTTATAATTTTACCCATAGGACCTAATTTTTTACCTAAGTGTAGCTGCATATTTTTTATGCGGACCGCACTCCTTACATGCCTTTGAGAAGACTATTTGCGGACCACACAAAAATGAGTGCGGCCACAGCATCAGCGCGGACCGCACAAAAAAATGTGCGGCTGCAATTCCTTAAGCAATTTTGACAGGCCAACTTCAGAGACAATGCATTTTGACACTTAACAAAAATTTTCATGCACAGTCCCTGTAATGCACACCCAATCCTGCATACACTTCAAAACTAGTTAGCATAAAACCAAGCCTATCTAAAAGAAGAAAAATGAAAGAAATAAAATGACATGGATTTCCTCCCAAGAAGCGCCTAATTTAGCGTCACAACATGACACAAATTACAAATCAATTGAAATGAAGAACCGCCAAAATATAGTCATCATCAACCTTGCCAAGATAATGTTCAACTCGGTGCCCATTGACTCTAAAAATTTCATCATTCTTATTTTTCAAATATAGATCACCAAAGGCGGTTGCATTCACTACCTCTAAGGGCCCACTCCATTTTGATTTTAACTTGCTTGAAAACATCCTTAATCGAGAATTGAACAATAGCACCAGATCATCTTCTTTGAACTCCTTGTTCTGGATATACTTGTCATGGAGGTACTTCATCTTCTCCTTGTAAAAGGGACGAATTTGTGTAGGCATGATAGTGGAATTCATCAAGCTTATTCCAATGCGCCACTCTTAGGTTTTCAGCGACATCCCACTCAAGGTTTAACTTTTTTAACACCCGCATGGCCTTATGCTCAAGTTCTACCGGAAGATGGCATGCCTTCCCAAATACCAATCGATATGGAGACATCCCAATTGGCATCTTGTAGGTCGTCCTATAGGCCCAAAGAGCATCATCATGTTTTCTTGACCAATCTGTGCAGTTGGCATTCATAGTCTTTGACAAAATACTCTTGATCTCCCATTTGGAGACTTCAACCTGCCTGCTTATTTGAGGATGGTAGGGGGTTGAGACTTTATAAGTGACACCATACTTTGTTAGCAAGGTATTTAAAGTTCGGTTGCAAAAATGTGAACCCCCCTCACTAACAATGGCTCTCGGAATACCAAACCTTGTGAAAATGTTCTTTTTCAAGAATGCCACCACACTTCGAGCTTCATTTTTGGGTAAGGCCATGGCTTCAACCCATTTTGATACATAGTCCATAGCTACCAAAATATAAGTGTTCCTACAAGAGCTCATGAACGGTCCCATGATATCAATACCCCAAACATCAAAGATATCAATATCTAGAATGGTGGGGAGGGCCATCTCATTCTTCTTGGAAATCCCAGTAGCCCTTTGGCACTCATCACAGTGCTTGAGAAGCTCACTAGCCATTCTAGCTCCCCCATGGTGACCACCATACGATGAAGAGCGGCAAGCCTCAAGAATTCCCATTTGTTCTTCTTCTGGCACACATCACCGGATCACACCATCAGTATATGTCCGAAAAAGATATTGCTCATCCCAATAATAGTCCAAGCCATTCTGTTTGAGCTTTTTCCTTTGGTATGAAGAGAACTCATTTGGTACAATGCCTTGTTCCGAACGGATTTGTATTTATTGACCTTGTTGCCATCTTTTGTTTACCATCATATTCACACCTCCCATTCCATGTACTTGTTTCGGCACTTGAACTTATTGAATTTGAGCCTTGGCCAACTGGTTCATGGTAGTTGTCAACTCGGCATTAGCTTGTCCATGGTCATATAGCTCCTTGTGTAGGTGAATATAATTAGGGTCACCTTGCGGTACATTGGCTCTACTTTGCCACGGTATCTTCCATCTCATCAGGAATTTCAAGCTTCGGCATAAGGCGTGTTCATGAAGTTCTCCTTGACGAGTTGACTAACCACACAGTGATTAGTTGTGTTGACCCCCCTGTAGAAGGTCTGTTGGATCATGGCCTCAGTCATATAATTGTTCGCGCACTCTTTAACCATGGTACGATATCTTTCCAACTCTCATGCAATGGCTCATTGGGTTCTTTCTTAAAAGCAAGAATCTTATCCTGAAGCATTTCCATATGTCTCGAAGAGAAGAATTTGGAAAAGAACTTTTCTACCAACTCATCCGAAGTGGAGATGGAATGATTAGGGAACCTCTCTAACCAGTCCAATGTTTTTCCCCGTAGAGAAAAGGGAAATAGCCTCAACCTTAGTGCGTCCTCAGAAATATTTGTTCGATTGATCCCCCAACAAGCATCGACAAACCACTTTAGATGCTTGTAGGCATTTTGATTCAGAGCCCTAGTGAAGAAACCTCATTGTTCAAGTGGTGTAAGCATCACGTTGGTGATTTGGAAGTTTCTTACCCTAATGCATGGCTGGACTATAGCACTTGCATAACCCTCGTTTGGCAATTGTCGAACGGTTGCCGCTCTTGGTAGAGGTGGCAGACGGACGGGCACATTATCGTGAGTCGTGTGGCCTCATCTATTAGCTTGAGGTTTAATAGGAACCTCATCGATTACATCATAATCCACGTCCTCCCTCAATGGCACATTTCCAATGGGATCATTGTTGAGAGCCATTTTCTTACCTAAAATCAATTCAAACACAAAATTAGCAACTCGTAAGGAAAGAAAGGCAAACACACAAAAACCTAGATATATATCTAAATCCGTTTAACTCCCCGGCAACTCCGCCGAAAATTGATATCACCCAAACTCACTCCACAATTAGGTAGTGAGGCGGTCGAAGCAATAATTAACCCAACACGAGTCGGGACGGAATCCTATGGGAGTTAGAATTTGGATTAGGTATATAACTAGAGTAAATGTATGATTTGCCTTAGATTGTAATTCCACATATTCATTATTTTTTTTATTTCTCCTTTTATCTAATGATTGCAAGTATTAAACAAGAAGACAATATTTTTGGTTTTGGTTGTTTTTCAAATGATAACGGAATCTAGGGTCATGACTCGCACCTAGGTGGCTACCTAACATGTTGTAAACTATTGGGCAAGTTTTATTTATTGGGCTCGTGGTATAGCAATCACACGCAATTGCTCACATTATACCTCTCAGTAGTTTGAGTGATTTTTTCCGATTTGTCCTTCTCAAGCCCAAATGGATATTTGCACAAAACAAGTGATATATGCTCAAGTCGAGTCTTACTATCTCTAGATTTGACCCTTTAATTAGAGCTAACAATTTCTTGAGTTCACCCCATGTCATTGTAAGCCATGTTTTCTCAAACCTAGTCTCTCTTTCTCAAGCAAAGACTATGTCAAATAAGCATGAACCAATGTTTGCAACCATTAATTCAAGGGGTTTAAGCATAAACAAGTCTAAATAACACTAACCCAATGACAAACAAGCCTAAAAATTAAATACCCATTAACTATCCACGCAAGGGTTGAGCCACTACCCTAGCTAAAAATTTAGCTACTCATGAAAATTGAAAAAATACAAGAAGAAATTAAGATAGATTGAACAATAATTGAATAATAAAAGAAAAACTAAAGTTAAGAAGTCAATCTAGTACAAATTTACTCAAAGAAGTAAAGAAAATCGCTCAGGTGCACCTCTGCAAACTCAACCTAACCTAAATATGACAAAAACGTTATATTTATATAAGCAAAAATATTTGACAAATGCTCCTACAAAGGTTGTGCGGCCGCATAATTCTGGTACGATCAGTACAATGGGCTTCTGCGGCTGCAGAAAAGTGCTACGATTTGCAATCTTGGGAACTTGGTCTTGGAAGTTAGGGTCTTCTGCGGTCCACATAGAAATGGGTGTCACGACCCCAAATAACCCGGTCGTGATGACGCTTATCACAGTACTAGACAAGCCAACCCAACAAGTAACCACAGTAAATTCGTTTTATAAAACCATTTTTTCTAAAATAGGTTAAGTTTCGAATTTTCATAAGAAATATATAAATCAACTGAAATGTACGGAAAATAATGCAATAATATAAAACATAGCCAAAATATCTGGTGTCACAAGTCTAGAGCCTCTAAATACAACCAGTCCGACTGTCTAACACATTATAAGCCTAAAAATGCAAAAAAACAAGGATAGGAAGGAGGAAAGCAGGTTGCGGATGCTGTGCAGCTACCTTGCAGTCGCCGATAAACTCTGAGGATGATGTGGTCCCTCACTCTGCCGCTCGGGTACCTCGATCTACACACAAGGTGCAGGGAGTAATGTCAGTACGTCAAACCAGTAAGTAACTAAAGCAAATAAGTTCTGAGTGTAGTGACGAGCAGTTAAAAATTCGTATATAAAAGTATACAACAGAATATCAAGTCAAACTCAACAGTTTAAAAACCACTTACTTCGTAAAAACTTCAATTTCATTTGAAATACTTTGAAATCATTGTTGATACCCAATTTTCCCCCTAAGTTTTTATACCCAAAATATTTCTAGAATAGCATATATATGCATATATAAGCACATCCAAAGGTTTTGGCATTTCTTTTAATTTTAAAACCAATTGATTGCCTATTTTAGTACAACAAAATCCAGTAATTGTTTTCCAAAAATCATCATTTTAGGGGAATAGCTTATTTTATTTTCATATTTATACTGAAATATAATAAAGGTGATTTTTTGCATATTTTTACAAATTTATTTGGTATTTTTTAAGTTAAATTGCATGTAATCGCAATTATAGCCTATTTTGTAATTGATATCATTTTATAATTATAAAATTAACCCCAACATTTTTAAATTAATATTTATATAATATTTGTTTACCCAATACTTTTAATTTGCTTTTAAAATCAATATTGCTATTTTTATAAAAAAAAAATGGAAAAAGTGGCTATTTACAATCTAGCCTCAATTGTATTTCAATTTCAGCCAATTTGGCACCCCAATTCAACCCAACTCAGCCCCAAAATTGAGCCCAAATTACCTATCCCAATTACCACTCTAACCCGACCCAGCACGTATTCAACCGACCCAGCCCATAGCCCCTTTTAAATCCCGGCCTTTGATCATTTAGATCAATGGCCACTGTTGCTTCTTACCTTTTTTTAATCCAATTAACCCTAAACCCTATCTCATTTCTCCTCAACCGCCACCTCTGAATCCTCTTCCTCTGTCAAATCTCTCTCAACTCACCTCAAACCCTAGCCGCCGCCTCTCACTGAAACCCTAATCCATGGCTTCATAGGCTCATCGGAGGCCTATACCAGCCTCACATGGCTTATGCGTGCTCGTTTCTAAGGTCCTATGACCAGATCATGAAGGGTTTCGACCAAGCCTTGGCTCGATGAGTGTTCTCTAGTCATCTTCAACCTTTGTCCGGCCAGTCATGGCTATTCGAGTTCGACCTCGACTCTCCTGCTCAGATCGATGGTTTCCAAAGCCTTTCTCATCACCTGGGTTTCTTACGAAACCCTAATCTCTAAGGTTTCTTCGATTTATTTTTAGATATTCTCCGGATCTATGTGTGTGTGAACTTTTTGTGCATTTTTCTCTAAGTTTCTTTAATTTTTGCTTTCAAAAACTCTTAATTCTTCAACTAGGGTTTCATGTTAAATATCTTCTCTGATTCTCGACATGTTTTATTGTGTTTTGCTTGTAATGTTTTCTATCTGAGTTAGCATGTTAAAAAAACTAATTTTTTGGGATTTTTCTTGAGTTTCTTAGTCTGTTTGTTAATATTCGTTTGATTTACCTTATTTTTTCTATCTGAGTTAGCACGTTAAAAACCCTAATTTTTGGAGTTTATCCGAGATTCTGAATCTGTTTATTTGTTTATCTGCTTATCTCCTCTAAACTCGATTGATTTCGAAAACCCTAGTTTTTGTGGGGACTATTCGATTTCTTTGATGTTGTTCAATTGGATTCCTTTACTTCAACTCTCTTTTTCTTCATGTGACTCTTTTGGTTTTGAGTTCTTACTATCTGTCAAACTCAACAATGGTTTTTACTAGACTCTTTGCATGTTTTTGATCTTCTTCTCTATTATTAAATACGGAAACCTGACTATCATACTTCGAATGTTTTCTTTTGAGCTATTACTATATGTTGTTATTTTG
This sequence comes from Nicotiana glauca, assembly GCA_026770625.1. NCBI lineage: Eukaryota > Viridiplantae > Streptophyta > Magnoliopsida > Solanales > Solanaceae > Nicotiana > Nicotiana glauca. The sequence goes on from MU784405.1 coordinate 98,237, forward strand.
CCATAGCTTAGCCTCACATGTCTATTGCTTGTGCATTCATTTATATACTGAGTCCCTTCTATGATTGATTTTTCAAACTCGTAATTGATTTTAAAAAAAACTTTTCCTTTCGTGAAATTCTAATTTTTTTACTCGCCTGTCACTGGTTAATTGATTCTCTTTCTTTGTTTGGCCCTACTAAACCCTTTCCAAAAATAAGTACAATCTTGTACTTAGACATAAACACCTACTATATGGTTTTATTGCTCCTTTTATGGCAACAACCATTCTGCTTACAGACTGATTTTCTTTCCTTATCTTGACCTTGTTAGTATCCGTTTGAACAATAATCCCTTGATTAAAGGGAAGTCTTGTCTTAATTGATTTTGACTTCTGATTGTTTCCATGTTTGTGTTAAAACTTTATTTATTACCTTACTCTTCACTCGTTTTCAAAACTATAAATACCCTACCCTCTTTTCTTTGAACACACGAACAACTTGAGTTCAAAAATACACACTTACACTTAAAACATTCTCTTTCTTTATTACTACTTGTGTTGTTGCTTTGTCTAGCCAGCTGAAAGCCAAGGCTAGACTGTGGACTCTTGTTTGCTTTACCTTTTCTGCACTTTGCTTCTCTACTGGTATATCCTAGTTAATTTACAAGCCTCAACAACAACATGTTTTCTTTAATTGCTCCAGTTTGTCATTCATGTCTAATTCTGCTCATGTTTCTGCAGTCAAGATATGTTACTAGCATAATGTAATATGTTCTGTTTCCCTTGTAAATTAATGTTTACTAATGTGTGCACTCTGTCAATCACTTGTTATTCACTAGCTACCTTATGAATCCTAAACCCTCGTATCCCCTATATATGTTTGTGTTCCTTTGGATGGTTTGTGTCCATGCCAGCATCAGCTATTGTTGTGCATGACCAAACCAAGCCTGATGGGGTTATACAATAAATCCCATAATCCCTTGCCCCTTTTGAATGACTACTGATTCTGTGTAGTTTGAGTTTCACTACTATAATTATTTTTAAAATCACCCTTACCACTTACTATTTCCAATCCAGTTTTGATAAATCTCTTTCAAACTATGTTATGCACTTCCACTATGCTCTTAGAACTTAGGTTCTGCCCTTCTTGTGTGATCCTTGCCTTGGGACCCTTGAGCTCCCTCTAAACTTGGACACATAAGGGCTTGCCCTTCCACACTGCACAACTCAAATTTCTGATTAATATCTTGGGTGTATGCACTGCCTGGGGTTCTTGAAATCCCTTGGACCTCTGAAATACCCTAGATAAAAGAAGGCTTGGAAATATGGATCTCGGAAGTGGCTCAATATCATATTATTAGACACTAAGTCTGAATTAGGCTGTTCGGATGTAGCTGATGATTCCTGATATTTTTTTAATTCTAGTTTTATTTCTTTTGGGCTGTAATAATTTGTATAAACTTGGGGATTTAGTAAAAAAGGGGAGGGGGGTTACTTTTATGCACTAAGGGTAGAAATCATGCCTATAGGGATTTATTTATGATTTGTGCAACTCCACGCGTAGAGAACATGTCTATAGGATTCGACACTTGATTTCTGCAATAAAGCATTTAGATACCATGCCTATAGGAAATTGCATTGCTGCATATAATAACATCATTAGGCAAACAATTAGGATTAAACAACTAAGCATGTAGAAAATATGCCTATAGGAATCCATACTTCTGCATACAACAATGTCATTAGGCAAACAACTAGGCCTAACAATAGGGTTGCATATAGTACCATGTCTACAATACTCCTGTTTAAAAGATCTAAATCAGTTAACGCATAGAGAGCATGCCTATAGAAACATAGAACATGAGCTGCCTCCACTCATTCAAAATAGCATTCACTTTTTCGAAAATTAGCATTTACTAAAATAGCGGATTTTTTAGACAAATTTGCATTTTTTTGAATCTTTTGTAATTCCTTTTCCTCAAATTAGCCTTCATGTCTTCTGAAGTTTAATTCTTTTTATGTTAAACCTTTTCAAAATAGTAAACTATTTTTTCTGTGTAATGCCCCGTGAAATCCCTACTCGAAAACCTGGATCCCGTGGTGCCAATATAGGAGCATGTGTTAGCAATTAATAATGCTCGCCGCGGCGCGGACCTTTTTGGATAAAATAATGAATTAAAAAGTCAAGAATAAGTTTCCAGAAAAATGCAAGAAATGCGGTTCAGAATGCGGCCGCAAATCAGGAATGCGGACCGCATATCTGCCGCATAATGAGTCAGAATGTTGGTTAAAAATTGAAGTTAGTTATGCAGTCGAAATGCGGTCACATAATCAAAATGCGGACCGCATAGTCGTCGCATATTTTCCTTTAAATTTTGCGAGGGTCAGTTCTGCGGTGCACTTTGCGATCGCAGAACATGAATGCGGACCGCATTCTTACCGCAGACTGAGTCAGAATGTTTATTTTTGGGGAGTATTTCGCTGTCCATTTGCGGACCGCATGTTTATTCTGCGACCGCAAATGCGATCGCATATTTGACTCGGGGCTCCAATTTTCTAATTTTTTACCCGACCTCCCTATCGATATATTCGATATCATAGATCATTTTAAGCATATCTTCTGAGACTTTTAGAGAGAGAGAGAGAGATTCTTAGAGGTGGAAAGTGTCTCCCATCAAATTCTCCTTGAGCCTTGCTAAAACATTGAATAAAATCAAGTGAAGACACCTAAAGTTTCATTCCCAAGAGGTAAGATTCATAACCTCAGCTCTTATTTCTACACTTAGATACATGGGGCCAATAGAGAAGTAAATCAAGAGTATAAGAATGATATTCTCTACATTCATGTCAAAACATAGGATATTGGAAGGTAGAAAACTAAAAAGAAGGCATTGGGGGTATAAAATGATAGAAATTCCTCACAAAAAGGGGCTAAGATCACAATGCACCTTTAGTGTTTGATGATATGCTCGAACCAAGCTAGAACTTCAGTTTCGTCTCTAATTCTCGGTTCAATTTGTAATTGTTACAAAATAGATCAAAGTGCTAAAGAGTTCCGGAATTTTGTAAAGATTAAGGAAAGCAATATTGAGGTATGTATGGCTAAAACCCCCTTTTTATTATAAATTGAGCTCCGTTGTCATTTACGAAAGTATGGTGAGAGTTTAACTGGCTATTGTATTGATTGTTACTACGCATTAATTGATTTGCATATATCTATACATATTCGTGAAGGATGTGCCTCAATGTGAATAATGTACCAATATTGATAATTAGATAATGATGCAAAGAACAGTTATGTGATGAAATACTTGGGCTATAAGCCAACATTGAAATAAAGAATTATTCATGCTAGCTATGTGCTCACTACTTGTGATTGCAACTTGAATTATCTTTGATATATGTGTCTATGATCAGAACTTGTAAAACGAATATTGGAAAGGGAAAACGATGTGATAGTGGTGGCCATGACTGCCCAGGAATTGTTATGATATGTGTGGAATAAACATCTGAAAGTGTTGACTAATGAGAATGGAAGAATGCCTCCAATAAGGTGACCTAGCCGATCGGGTCGTGATCGGACACCATGCCACACACATGGTGGTAATGTGTTGATATTAAATTCCGGATAAGGGAAATGAAATATTGATTGAAAGTAATGCCTCCAATGAGGTGACCTAGCCGGTCAGGTCGTGACCGGACTCCGCTCGAGATGGCGGTGGTAATGAGAACAGTGGTGAACATGCGACAGAAATGCCCTAATCTATGCCGTGGAAATTGTATGAAAGATTATATGAATTGCTTCTTTGATTTGCCCATATTAATTGCCTGTATCTGTTTGATAGTTCTTTCTAGTAAAATGGTATTTAGTTATACATACCAGTACAATTCAAATGTACTGACGTCCCTTTTTGCCAGGGGCGCTACATTCGTGTTATGATTGTAGGTGGATCTATAGCAGGCACACCAGTCCACCGGCAGTAGCACCTCCTCTACTTTCTGTCATGTGTATGGGTGAGCCCCTTTCCCCTCCGAGCCCTGCATGGCTTACGCCGTTGTTCTTCCCGAAGTCTTTTTTTTTGTATTTGTGTAAGGTATAACTAGAGCCTTGTTGCCGACATTTCTGTGTTATTTTCAGTTATATTTAGAGGCTCTGTAGACAGGTTGTGGGTAGTGTCGGGTATTGGAAATTAAAATAGAAATATTGATGTTTGGCAATGATGTATATAACTTGTAATACCCTTAAAGTGGCGAAATGATGCTGCTAATGAAACTGAAATGGAAATTGTTAATTATATGTTGATAGAATTCGATTAATGAAGTCTATCCCTTATTTAATTATGAATTGGGTTGGGTAGTATGTATGAAACCTGCCAGGCTTGCTCAGTCGGGTTTACTCGGTTGAGCGCCGGTCGCGCTCCTCGGATTTTGGGGCGTGACAAACTTGGTATCAGAGCCTAAGGTTTTAAAGTGTCCTAGGATGTCTCGGAGCCGTGTCTAGTAGAGTCCTTCTTATCGGTGTGTTTTCGACCACATCTATAAGTTGGAGGCTATTCAGGCATTTAGGAATTTCACCCTTCTTTAATACTCCAATGGTGAAATAGAGCTCAAGTAAGGGAGCTAATTTCCTCTCTAGGTCTTATTCTCAAGATTGGTAACCTTGATGCCATAATTTGCGAATTTGAAGCATATAGGGAGGGATTGATCCCACCATTGAGTACGAGTGGATTGCCCCAGGACTTTTTTGGAGAATGTATTGAGATATGGATATATTGGCAAAACATATCGCTAAGAAGGAAGCATCCTTGTCCTTATTGATATCTCAGCACCATCATATCATGTGGTATATCGGCATGTTACCTACGTACGTTAGAGATGTGGAGTCGCGGGGTATCGATTAAGCTATTTCCCTACCAACCTAACGTCGTTAAGTAAGTCAAATTAGAATTTCTACTTATTGTATATGTATGTCCATATTGAAGAATTCTCATAAATATGGTCATAACAAGGTGTTGAATAACAAAACATTGCATGTATCGACTCTTTGAACGGGATGCACTATTCGTGAATCCACTCTATTATAAATTCTCTTATTTACATTCTTGTGGAATTAAGTTCTATAATTATGCCCTTGAATTGAGTTATAACTCTAGGATTGATATTTCCTACTTGATTTTCCTAAATTCTCACCAAGGTACTATATCCGATAAAATTCTTATAGAATCTTTTATTTAACTGGACAAAATCTACTCTTTTGTGCCCCTACATGAACCGTCGTAAAATTTACCTATGTGGTGCCAAGATCCATGCGAAGCATCCCAGCATTGCGACCTTCTCGAGTCACCCTTTTACTCAGCTGTGTATATGGCTTATATGATTTGAACGGTCAATCTACTCTCGTGCGAATACCAACATAAAAGCTTCTCACTGCATAGTAACATAAGAGCGTACTTTAACACCTCACATGAGTGCATGTCAATCGAAATGGTCACCGTGTGCATGAATATAAAGTCTCTCTGAAAATTGAGATCCTCACGTCCACTTCATAGGAAGATCATGTATCGCCATAACTTTCGTGTCCACTTTGGACATCCCGTAGTAAGTAGCTCACATTGTCTTGATATTGTGGTTGCTCGTGGCATGGCCATCTATTGCAGTTGGGAGCTAATATAGCAGAAGTGTGTCCAACTTATAACAAATGTTTATCTCCCCGTTACACCTCCATAACATGTGTTAATTGTGTTCTTTAGTTAGTAAATTCATTGTTCTAGTTTTCCCACACATGTTCGATAACCATGAGAGAACTTATCCTTCTATGAGTCATTGTAACACTTTCTGTCATGTAAGGACCCTTGCTAGGCTCCCCGTCAAGACCAAGCACACCTTTGGGGAGTTATTATAGCACAATGCCTGTTTCTCATGTTTTTCTGTCTTTCATTAGCATCTGGGTAGTTCCCAAGTTTAAATCTATGAAGAACTCATTAAGAACATCAGCAAACCCTCCATCATTATTCTATACTATCTCATTGGGTTCACATATCACCTCAAGTTCATCAAGGGTTGATAGCATGTCGAAATTGCTGAGATCGAATGATCTCCCGTTGATAATGGATTATCTACACATGTGCTATTCCAACGATATGCTTATCAGACTAACTCTCGCCTACAAGTTTTGGGTTGACCAAGGAGAAATACACCTATTAACACATTCGCATGTAAAAGCCTTTCTCTCAGTCATGTCTTATAACATCTCCCAATATGGCTAGTAATAGCTGGTTGTGTAGAAGTGTGTTGTAGAGCTTCATTATGAAGTAAAGTCGCTAAATATAATTGGATTTTTAAAATTCTGGAGCTATACACCATGTGACTACATAGAGAGACCTTCTTTCAAAAAAATGTAGCTTCTTATAATCGCTTTATATTACCACCGTTCCTAGTGGTTACAATGTAAAGGTTACTTCCATAAGGCTCTTTCCCTTTCTTTTCAGTTGTTTTGCATCGTTTGTTGTTTACCCGTAATCTTCGATGCGATATTACCTCGATGCCTCGACTAGTTATCCAACGATATGATCTAAGTTAATTAACCTTACTTTTATGTACTCTATAAGCGCCCTGAGAGTGGGTAAATTTCCCATTTTCTACATATTTCTAATATTTTCAACTCTATTTAATCTTGTCGATTCCATGTGGTGCTCTTAGTTGTGCTTTCATACCATCTATTTTCATCTGATAACTCTCATTGCAAAAAACTGATTTTATGTTTCATGGCATCAAAAGAGAAAGTCTTGTAGCATCAAGGGTGGGGACATAATCCTTTTGTTAGAATAATTAAAAATAATGCTAGTACTCCTTGTAGATGCTCTTCTAACGATCATTTACCTGCTTTGCTTGTCCCTATGACTAGATAACCTAGGTTGCTTATTCCTGATAAATGCATTACCACAGCTCATTCTTTTAAACTTATCCATGTGGGCACTTTGAGGCCTTGTTCTATACCAACTCGTGATGGTTTTAAGTACCTTCTCGTCACTGTTATTGATTTTCTAAGACTACGAGGGCTTGTCTCATGGGTTTCAATAGTAATGATTTTGCTTAGAAGTTTGGGATTCAATTGCCATGATTTCAAACCAAAGTGTATACCTTTTTCCAAAGTCTTAAATGGGTCGGATTGGTTGGGTTACGTGACTTTCTTCTCACTCGACATCTAGAATAATTAACTATATCAGTTCCATGTGAGGATAGTTTTGCTACCCTTGGTATTACACCTCCTTGGGAGGATAGGAGTGTCATTTGTCTTTCTCCCTGGAGCATCATGTTAACCATTAGAACGCCTCTAACCAACACATGATTTCTTCCTAAATTTAGATGTCCGAGCTATGTGGTTTTACTTGAGAAAAGGATAAGATTAGATGCCCTAAGATTTTTGCACATATCATGAGCATATCAATTTGAAAGACAAGTTTGGTCGTATCCTTAGTTCCCTCGTATATGATCAATTCTCAGGAAGGGGTTAAGCTGTCTGAAATATGATAATCTCATAAGCATTCAACTTCTTTTCATCCCCACGGGCTTATGACATAGATTTCGTGTGTCAAGTAATGTTAAGAGTGTAATTCAACTGCATGCATTTTGAAACCCGTATCTCGTTCAAGGTGCCAGAGTATTTTTATTCTTGATAAACAGATTCTCCCTACACTCTAGAAAATGAGTGGCTCACGTACTCGAGTATTCCTCTTTAGTGGTTCCTATTGCCAATGTACGAGTTACCCCTATGACTTATTTGTCTAGTAATCGATATCCTCATAATAATTAACAACGTTAGTATTGTTAGAAGTAACCTTTTGTGTGTCTTAGGATATAACCTCATGAAATGCTCTGCTCAGCATATTAATGGATTCCTGAATAACTCTAGCCTGATCTTGAACTCTGTTGTTCCTCACTATATTAGATCCATTGGGTATTATAAGTTTAGACGAGTCAAAGATGGAGCTTCACAGTGCGATCATATATATATGTTGGATAGGTAATTTTATAGTCAATTTATGGTAACACATTTTAGGGTAATCGTTGAAGGTCATCAAGGGTTTTAGTGTGAGTGTTCGCCTAGAGCCTTAGAGTTTGGAAGGTGAGCAGACTGTTCCTAATGTTTTCCACTGAATATGTATGTGAGTTGATAATAAAGGTAGCATAAGTTTATTCCATAGTAGGCCGCACTAGGAGTATGATGTGTCCCCATGGTTGTTCGCCATATATTTTATGGATCCACATGTTCATGTCCAAGAAGGTGGGTGGAGATCAATTATGTATCATTGCGGTGGAAATTAATGAAGGTGAAGTTAGTGGACAGTTAGCTTATGCGAAATATCTACTTATTAACCTTGTTAAGCAAGTTTAGGGATCAAAATTTCTACCGTGAACGTGTTCTGGGAAGTCTGTAGATATAATAGGCCATTGAAGGCTGGGAGTGTTGTGGAAATAAAATATCTTCTCTTCATTCCTTAGCAGTTGGTTTTTATGTGTGCGGCCCATGCTCAGGTATCATCGTGATAAAGTAGTGTTTGTAATATTGAGGTTCTTATCATCGATATATTAATATTGTGGTGCTTTATCAAGTTGAGGAAGCCACATGGTAGGCGGAAAATGAAATGAAAGAAAAAAAAGAAAAATATAACCATCTGTTCGAGCAAGTCTAGTAGTGACTGTGCGAACTCTTATCTCTAAGTAAACTAGTGTTGTGTTCCATTTGGTGCAAATACACCCCATGTCTTCCCTAAATGCGTTACTATTGCAGTCCCTCTAGTGGTGTATGAATGTTATGTGTTGTGATTGTCTAAGTCATGCAAAACTCTTTTTAGTAAATGAAAGTTTATAGGGACTTATGTGATAAGTAAACAACTAATACTAGCGTAGGTTAGTAATGATTAATTGAAACGAATGTAGTATGATGAAACGGTTAACTTATACGGGACTCATTGAAGTGACTAATTTATGCGGAGAATGTAGCAATGTGATTGAATACGTGCAATTGTTGGGGGTAATGAATTGTATACCATTTGTAGACATGATAGGAATTGTGTAATAGTGCTTGGAAATATGTTTCGGGGGCTCTCTGACAGGTGAAAATGTCCAAATTACAAAGGAAACTCTGGCAAAATTTTCGAAAATCTAGGGAGTTAGCTAAATTTGGGGACTATCAACTTGTTTCGAGTTGTAAGGAGGAGACGATTTCACTAAGACTGTTAATAAGTGAAACTTGATCCTCATTCGAGGACGAATGATCTTAAGTGGGGGAGGATGTAAGGCCCCGTGAAATCCAAACTCGAAAATACGGATCCCGTGGTACCAAGATAGGAGCATGTGTTTGCTCGCCGTGGCGCGGACCTTTTTGGATTGAATAATGCATTAAAAAAGCCAAGAATAAGTTTCCAGAAAATTACAAAAAATGCGGTTCAGAATGCGGCCGCAAATCAGGAATGCGGACCGTATACCTGCCGTAGAGTGAGTCAGAATGTTGGTTAAAAATTGAAGTCAGTTATGCGGTCGAAATGCGCTTGCATAATCTAAATGCGGATCGCATAGTCGTCGCATATTTTCCTTTGAATTTTGCGAGGGTCAGTCTGCGGTGCACTTTGCGACCGCAGAACATGAATGCGGACCGCATTCTTACCGCAGACTGAGTCAGAATGTTTAACTTTTGGGGAGCATTTTGCGGTCCATTATGCGGACCGCATGTTTACTATGCGATCGCATTTTGACTCGGGGCTCTAATTTTCTAATTTTTAACCCGACCTCCCTATCGATATATTCGATATCATAGCTCATTTTAAGCATATCTTATGAGACTTTTAGAGAGAGAGAGGGTCTTAGAGGTGCAAAGTGTCTCCCATCAAATTCTCCTTGAGCCTTGCTAAAACATTGAAGAAAATCAAGTGAAGACACCTAAAGTTTCATTCCCAAGAGGTAAGATTCATAACCTCCGCTCTTATTTCTACACTTAGATACATGGGTTCAGTAGAGAAGTAATTCAAGAGTATAAGAATGATATTCTCTACATGCATGTCAAACCATAGGATATTGGAAGGTAGAAAACTAAAAAGAAGGCAATTGGGGGTATAAAATGATAGAAATTCCTCACAAAAAGGGGCTAAGATCACAATGCACCTTTAGTGTTTGATGATATGCTCGAACCAAGCTACAACTTGAGTTTTGTCTCTAATTCTCGGTTCAATTTGTAATTCTTACAAAATAGATCGAAGTGCTAAAGACTTCTGGAATTTTGTAAAGATTAAGGAAAGCAATATTGAGGTATGTATGGCTAAAACTCCCTTTTTATTATAAATTGAGCTCCGTTGTCATTTACAAAAGTATGGTAAGAGTTGAATTGGCTAGTGTATTGATTGTTACTACGCGTTAATTGATTTGCCTATATCTATACATATTCGTGAAGGATGTGCCTCAATGTGAATAATGTACCAATCTTGATAATTAGATAATGATGAAAAGAACATTTATGTGTTGAAATACTTGGGCTATAAGCCAACATTGAAACAAAGAATTATTCACGCTAGCTATGTGCTCACTACATGTGATTGCAACTTGAATTATTTTTGATATATGTGTCTAAGATCACAACTTGTAAAACAAATATTAGAAAGGAAAAACGATGTGATGATGGTGGCCATGAGTGCCCAGCAATTGTTATGATATGTGTGGAATAATGATTTGAAGGTGTTGACTAATGAGAATGGAGTAATACCTCCAATGAGGTGACATAGCCGATCGGGTCGTGATTGGACAACCATGCCACACACATGGTGGTAATGTGCTGATATTGAATTCCGGATAAGGGAAATAAAATATTGATTGAAAGTAATGCCTCCAATGAGGTGACCTAGCCGATCAAGTCGTGACCGGACTCCGCTCGAGATGGCGGTGGTAATGAGAACAGTGGTGAACATGGGACAGAAATGCCCTAATCATGCGGTGGAAATTGTATGAAAGATTATATGAATTGCTTCTTTGATTTGCCCATATTATTTGCTTGTATCTGTTTGATAGTTCTTTCTAGTAAAATGGTGTTTAGTTGTACATACCAGTACAATTCAAATGTACTGACGTCCCTTTTGCCGGGGGCGCTACATTCGTGTTATGATTGTAAGTGGATCTATAGCAGGCACTCCAGTCCATCGGCAGTAGCACCTCCTCTACTTTCCATCAGCTGTATGGGTGAGCCTCTTTCCCCTCGGGGCCCTGCGTGGCTTATGCCGCTATTCTTCCCGAAGACTTTTTTTTGTATTTGTGTAAGGTATAGCCAGATCCTTGTTGCCGACATTTCCATATTATTATTCAGTTATATTTAGAGGCTCTATAGATAGGTTGTGGGTAGTGTCGTGTATTAGAAATTAAAATAGAAATATTGATGTTCGGCAATGATGTATATAACTTTTAATACCCTTAAAGTGGCGAAATGATGTTGCTAATGAAACTGAAATGGAAATCGTTAATTATATGTTGATAGAATTCGATTAATGGAGTCTATCCCTTATTTAATTATAAATTGGGTTGGGTAGTATATATGAAACCTGCAGGCTTGCTCAGTCGGGTTTACTCGGTTGAGCGCCGGTCGCGCTCCTCGGATTTTGGGGCGTGACATTCTGAAACTCCTCTCACTCCTTTTACTCTGTAGCTTTGCTCCTTAATCAGTTTTCTATTTTAAAACCAGTCATTCTATCCAACACTTAGACAAAAGGATTAATTAATCAATTAGATTCTATTTAGTCAACTGCATTCGAGCGAGCCTAATGTAGACTTTTCGTCTAAAGATACGTGGTGAACCAGTCCGCTCGTCCCTTTATTTAATTAAGACCAAACCAGTATGTGTAAGACATGCTAAACTCTATGACTTTTATCTGATTTGAGGAGGATTATTTGAGCCCTACTTGCTTATTTGTTCCCCCCTTTGTTTGCATTTCGTGTTTTGATTGACGCCTTAGCATTTTGTCATTGGAAAACTCTTAAATGGCCTCCAATCCCTCTCCCTTTAGGACTAGTAGTCCAATTGCCTCCGGGACTGATAGGATTAGGACAGGTAATAGCATGCAATAAGTAACGATACTCTTCCGCGCTTTAATACCTTAACGGGGTGGGGAAGGGTAGACATGGAGATGAAGATAACACGATAACACTATGCGTACAATTGGGTACCGGTGTTGTGTGAATGATCCATGTATTTTACAAGCCTAGGACCCCTTTTCCCTTACATAATTATTTTCAGATTATCGATTTTCAGTTCTTAAAATTCTGCATTCTTGTTTAATCATTAAATTTTCCCCCTCTGATTTTTCATGTTGCCCTTTCCTTTAAAATTTTTTGCCCATTCACTTCCTTATTTAATAATTGGTATTCATTACTTGATCTCGTTTTTCTGCATTTTAGACATTCTTGCCAAGAAGTAAGGAGTCATCTATCCGAATTTCAGCATGTTTAATAATTTTTATGCATACCTACTTGCAACCTTTATGTGAAATTACCTTGTATATTTGCTTGCTTTAAAGTCACAATTGTAACATGGCCGAGAACCACACTAGTGGATCTTGAGGGGTGCCTAACACCTTCCCCTCGAGATAATTTCTAGCCCTTACCCGAACTCTGGTCCTTCATCTCAAATTCTCTCTTAAAGTGTCCTAATGCACTATAATCATTAGGTGGCGACTCTTCCATTCCAAAACCCAAATTCCCAAACGGGAATAGAGTTATCTTCCCAAATGTCGTAAACCCGATTTCGTGAGAAAAAGGGGGCATCGACAACATGGCGACTCTGCTGGGGATTTCTTTAGGCTTTTACCATTTCATTCTATATGTGACTTTATTGCTTTCTTTTATTGCTTTTATTTAATGCCTTTATTCGAAACTAACTTGTTTCTTTTTTTTTTCTTTAATTTACTGCTTTTCCATCAATGTTGTTGTAATTTTGAGCTTTTATTGTAAACATTTATTGTATGAACGTGAAAATACCTGTCAATTTGTTTCATTTTTGTAAACTGCATCTTCAACATCATATTCCACTCGTGCCAAACAAATACTATAGAAATACTTATAATGAGTAGTTGCGCTCTTCCAATACTATCACCCCTTAAATTTGGCAAAGGCATATTTGCAGTAAAACCATTTGATCAGCGGTGCAGTCAACGGTTTCGTGCCTTTCCCTCTTGAGTTGTCCACTCATGGGTACCTCTCTAATACCCCAATAGGAGCCTTACTCCATTTAAACTTTACATGCATCATGGTCAAACCTAGCCGAGTCAGTTATGTTGTCCGCATAATGACTCATTAAGATAGCCTTGTCCAAAGTCCATCGGGTTTCCCTGAAACCCAAAAAGATACCTCCACGTTTTGTGCATTTATTTGGAGAACTAAATGCTTGCTATGCTTATTACTGGTTTAACTAGTCGAGTCTGGTGGGGTAATGGCCTAACGCTTTGTTTTGCATAAATGAGGCACGAAGTCCCCATATTTAGCATAGTAACCAACATTCATCCAAGGCTGCTGAATTGGTGGAAAGACCTACACTCTATTGATCAGACTCGTCCACATATACTTAGGGAATTTGCCTTCTCTTCTTGAGATTCAGCCTAACAACAGAATCATAGAGGCTGCGACATTGTTCTGGGATAAGGACAAATCCGTGTTCCGCTTCGGGGACCTTGAAATGACTCCTTTGCTCGAAGAAATAGGTGGTTTAGCTGGTATTCCTTGGGAGAATTCGGGTTTTCTTATGCCAGAGAATCGCAAAGGAAGGGGTTTCCTTAAGATGATGGGACTGAAGAAGAACACAGACTTAACATGCTTGAAAGACTCTTATATCCCATTCGACTATCTGTACGAGAGGTACGGCCATAGCAAGTCATACCGCACCTATTCAGATGAGTTCGCCATCACCTCATTGGGGCATGTCCACAGAAGGGTCTTTGTTTTTATGTTTTGCTTTTTGGGAAAGATGGTGTTCCCTATGAAAAAGGCTAGGATCCACACCAGACTGGCCATAGTAACCAAGATTTTGATGGAAGGAATTGGCGGGCAGAATTTCAGCATATTGACCATGATCGTTGCTGAAATATACTGCGCCTTGCACCACTATCAGCAAAAGGATAGTCATTTTGAGGGTTGCAACTTATTACTTCAGCTCTGGCTCATGGAACACCTTCAGAAAGGGGAATACCGACAGGAGATCCTACGCAGAGACTGGGATGATCACATCGCCTTCCACTAGCCAAGGCGTATGAATTATTTACCTAAAATGTTCGCTCAGCCAAAGGATGGGTAGGATTATTTGAAAATCTGAAAGAAGACCAGGTACAATGGATGGTCGAGTGGTTCCCCACAGATGAATTCATTGTTTGATCTCGAGACCTACCGTTTCTCATACTAATTGGTTTGAGTGGAACTTATCCTTACGTTCATCTTCGAGCCATGAGGCAGGCCGGAAGAAAGCAAATCATACCAAGGGTCAACAAAATGAGTCACTTCAGGGCTGATTTCCAGGATGATGATAGCCCTCACAGGTGCCAAGCTCAGCACTTGTGGCACTACAAACTCGTTTTGGGGAGAGAATCTATTGAGCCAGACAGGTATCATGCCGGGTGTGTGCCGCACTATTCGGGTTGGTTGGAAGACAATGGCATGGGTCAGCCCGGGTTCGCTCGAGGTCACAGAATTATCAACGAACACGTTGAAGCACGGGTTAAGTATGAAAGTGAGCACCGAGAAATACAAGAAGCCCATCAGAAATTGATCGAGGAATGGAAAAATATGGCTGTCAGCCCCAACAAGCGACTAGGGTATTTGGAGCTGGGTCTAGTGGAGCTGGAAGGGAAGTTCATCAAGAGGGTTGAACACTGTTAAAACACTGAACGAAATGTAGGCGGACATCTGGCCCGAGCTTATTTGTTGCTAGGACTACGCGAGATGGTGAAACTGTTCAAGTGAGACGAAGATGCCAAATCTGGGGAAGGTCCTTCTGGGACCGAGTAGTTAGGAGTCCTTTTATTCTTTATTTTAATGTAATAAGGCCAATGGACAATAGTGACATTTTAATTTCTATTATTTAGAGTCGTTTTGGATTCATCTTATTTTTTATTGATAAAATAAGGCATTTAGCATTATAAGTTCTCAAACACTGTTTGTCGCTAGGCCTACCTCGGGCACAACGAGGCACCAAAGTTAGGACGCAATTTATATTCTTGCACAATGTGTTTAAATATTGCAATATTTTTTCATCAAAACCTGCACTAACTTGTTTCCTTTTGTTTTTCTTTTATTTTTTTATTCCCCTCCCCAAAGGTTAGTTCGTGCATTTTGGCATCATCACCATACTCCACAAGATCCAAGGGCCCTCCACCTCCTCCTCCTCCGAGTCCTATCCGAAACAAGAACAAAGGTAGAATGGGAGATCCAAGTGCCAGAAAGGAGATTGAGATTCCTTAAGGTACCCCGATTGCTAAGGAAACTGCTACCCAACTTGAGCAAAAACTGTTGAAATTCTGAGAAGAACTGGATCAGGTTCGAAATTTGGCAAGCCTGTCATTTTCTCTCACCGCTCCTGATCTCAACACCCAAAATCCCGCAACTCCACAAAACACTCCACAACAACAGATACAACCCACTCATACTCAACACTACAACACATGTCACACTCCTAACAACACTCCACTACTCATTCCCGATCCACTGAACATCACAAATGACCATCTCCACAACACTACTATTTACATGGATACTATACCCCACTACACTCAACCAATCTCAAATGCACTTGAGTTTGATGACAAAGACTCCCTTATCAGGAAATTAACAGCAGAAGTCAAGAAATTAACCAGCCGAGTTCAGGGCGTGGAAGGTAACAAAGGTATCCAGGGGTTAAATTATGAAGACCTCTGCATTTAGCCAGATGTTGAACTTTCGGAGGGGTACAAACCTCCTAAGTTCGAAATGTTTGATGGAACAGGAGATCCCAGAGTCCACATGAAGACATATTACGATAAGCTGGTTGGAGTCAGAAAGGATGAGAAGATCCGTATGAAGCTCTTCATGAGAAGTCTGAAGGGAGATGCTTTATCCTGGTACATCATCCAGGACCCCAAGAAATGGACAAGCTGGGTAGGCATGGCCTCAGATTTCATGGATAGATTCCGATTCAATACAGAGAAAGCACCATATGTATTCTACATACAGAATTTGAAGAAGAAGCCTACCGAAACATTCCGCGAGTATGCTACTCGTTGGAGGTCAGAAGCTGCAAAGGTCAGGCCGGCCCTATAAGAAGAACAGATGAATAGATTCTTCGTCCGGTCTCAGGATCCAAAATACTACGAGAGGTTGATGCTGATCGAGGGTCAGAAGTTCTTCGATATCATCAAACTAGGAGAAAGAATCGAAGAAGGCATTAAGAATGGTATGGTTACTAATCTTGAAGTATTACAGGCCACCAACAAGGCTTTACAGTCTGGTGGCACGCCCAAAAAGAAAGATGTAAGTGTCGTAATGGTTGCACAGGGAGCCAAATCACCACTAAAATACCACACCTACCCATCACCTTCACTTACATATCAGCCCATCCCGAATTACCAAGCACCCGCACCCTCTTATCAAAATCCACCTCCTGTCTACGAATCCTCTCTGGCTCTCACATATCAACCCACCTCACCCAGATACTCTCAACCAGCACCTGCTTATCAAGCTTATAATGCTCAAACCTCTCACTACCAATCACCTCCCACCCATTACAATTTCCTTAGACCCAGGCCAAATTTTGACCGCAGACCTCCCAGACAATACACAGCCATTGCGAACCAATTGACCACTTATACGAGAGACTTAAAGCTACTGGTTATGTCACTCCTATCCCAGCCATAACTCCAGAAAATCCTTCCCAGTGGGTCAACCCTAATAAGACATGTGCGTACCATTCCGACATGAAGGGTACCACCCTTGACGAGTGCCGCTCATTGAAGGACAAGATTCAAACCCCGATCGACAATAAGGTCATAGTAGCAAAGGAGCCTACTCCGAATGTTCGCAACAACCCTATGACTAACCACAAAGGTAGAGACATTCATATGATCGAGATCGAAGATTATTGGGAACCCAAAGGGTCGATAGGTTTGATTGCTGAGGGGGATGAACCGAAGAAACTAACAGCTACACTTAACCCAATTGTTGTGCAGAATCAGCCCGCCAGGGATGATGAACTAAACATGTCTATACCTCTCGAATTTGAAGCGCCTCCTTCTGCAAAGGCGTCCGGGCCAATTAAGGTTGGATTTGGAGTTCCAAAAGCACCTGCACCCTTTGAAGTTGCTGTGTTACCACCAAGGGTACCTGTTCCTGTGGCAATGTCAGACATAACACCATTCCACTCAAATGCCATACCCTGGGATTACACTGCTGAAGCTAGGAGGAAAGGGAAGCCCAAGACAGGAGAAATAATTGTTGTGCAAGGAATGACCAGAACAGTGAGGGTTTACACCCTAGAACACTTAGCAGAGTCAAGTAAGCAAGCCTCATGATGGCCTATTGACACTGGGCCCGACGATATTTATAGAAAAACACAATCTAAGGAGTACTCGGTCGTTGAGCAATTGAACAAAACACCAGCACAAATCTCTATTGTAGCTCTTGTACAGAGCTTTTACACTCACAAAAATGCCCTGATGAAGATACTGAGTGAAGCTTATGTGCCCAGCAATATAACCAGAGGTGAAATGGCAAATATGGCAGGGTAAGTGCTGGAGAGCCATAAAATCACCTTCCACAAAGATGAGCTGCCGCCAGAAGGACTACGTCACAACAAGGCACTGCACATCACCGTGCAATGCAAGGATTATTTCATCACTAGAGTCCTGATAGATGGAGGATCCATCCTCAACATTTGTCCTCTGATAACTCTCAGAACCTTGGGAAAAAGCCTGCACGAGATCAAAGATGGGGCTATCAACTTCAAAGCATTTTATGGCTCTCAAAGGGCTACCATTGGAGAAATCAGCCTATGCTTACAAATTGGGCCAACATGGTTCGACAGCGACTTTCAAGTGATAGACGTCCCGGCATCCTACAACTTGTTGTTAGGACGATGCTGGATCCACGCCTCTAGAGCCGTAGCCTCGACCCTGCTTCAGGCAGTGAAGTTCGAATGGAATCACCAGCAGGTGATTATTCATGGCGATGGCAGTAACCCTATATACAGTCACCAGACCATCCCAATGATTGGAGGCAAAAGGAGAATAAGCGGAGAAACATACCACCACATCGAAAGGGTCAACGTTGTAGACAAGGACAAGTGGTGGGATAACAAGATCGAAAGTATCCTGAATTGGTGTGGGTACAAGCCAGGAAAGGGACTCGGCAAAAACCTCCAGGTGATCACTAAGCCCATCAAACTAAAGAAGCACGGTACTACATTTGTCTTAGGGTACGGTTATACTTGGGAAGAGTTTCAGAACCGGTCGCCACCTTGGCGCGGACCCTACTATCCACTGGAGCTTTCGATACCTAACCTGGAGCAGACCTTCCGACCGGTGGATACTATATATGGGTCAGAGGAAGATGAAGCATGGAATCCATGAAGAATCTATTTCTGGAGGATGATGATATGGACTGCTATGTTCTTTTCGAGGAGGAAGGGGAGGAAGGCCCTTCCATACAAGCTGTGAACCGAGGAGACCACCTCAACAATTGGTCAATTAGAACCGTTATGGCCCTGAAGGCTTCGAACATTACTATTACTTACTTTGATGATGAACCAACGATTGTGACTTACAACGAAATAACGCAACAAACAGAATTAGATTTTGAAGAGGATAAAATACCAGAAGAGGTCATCAGAGAGGTTGAGAATTTTTAAAATAAGACCTAAGTCTAACTTGGAGGAAACTGAGATCGTAAATTTCGGAGATATAGAAAATGCCAAAGAAACTCGCATCAGTGTTCACCTGTCGCCATCAGAAAAGGAAGAATATATTTTATTTTTAAAGGAAAATAAGGACATATTCGCCTGGTCGTATGATGATATGACCGATCTCAGCACGTCCATTATAGCTCGAAAACTGCCAACAGATCCAACCTATCCGCCGGTAAAATAGAAGCTTGGGAAATTCAAACTCGACATGAGTTTGAAAATCAAAGAAGAGGTTACTAAGCAAGTCAAAGCCAAGGTTCTCTGGGTAGTGGAATATCCAACATGGTTAGCCAACATCGTGCCGGTACCAAAGAAGGACGGGAAGGTTAGAGTCCGTGTCGACTACTGGGATCTTAACCGAGCTAGTCCCAAAGATGACTTCCCCTTGCCAAACATACACATTCTTATCGATAACTGTGCCAAGCATGAGCTACAGTCTTTTGTTGATTGTTTCGCCGAATATCATCAGATATGGATGGATGAGGAAGATGCAGAGAAAATGGCTTTCATCACGCCGTGGGGAATGTATTGTTACAAAATGATGCTATTTGGGTTGAAGAATGCTGGTGCCACCTATGTGAGGGCCATGACTACTATCTTTCACGACATGATACACAAGGAGATTGAGGTATATGTGGATGACCTCATTATCAAATCCAAGAAAGCCACTGATCATAGGGAAGACTTGAGAAAGTTCTTCAACAGATTGATGAGGTACAGTCTGAAACTGAATCCTGCCAAGTGTGCATTCAGGGTTCCCGCTGGAAAATTACTGGGTTTCATCGTGAGTCATCGAGGAATAGAATTGGACCCATCAAAAGTTAAATCCATTCAATAATTGCCACCGCCAAAGAACAAGAAGGACGTGATGAGTTTCTTCGGAAGACTCAACTATACCAGCCGGTTCATAGATCAGTCCACGGTCATTTGTGAACCCATCTTTAAAATGTTGAAGAAAGATGCTGCTACTAAATGGACTGACGATTGTCAGAAAGCTTTTGACAGAATCAAGAAATACCTATCAACGCCACCAGTCTTGGTTCCGCTCGAGCCAGGAAGACCGCTATTGCTCTACCTTGCAGTACTGGATGGGGAATTCGGTTGTGTTTTGGGACAACGTGATGAAATAGTGAGAAAGGAGTAAGCCATCTACTATCTCAGCAAGAAGTACACCCCGTACGAGGCCCGGTATTCCCTACTAGAACGCGCCTATTAAGCTCTGACTTGGGTAGCCTAAAAGCTGAGGCATTATTTCTGTGCCTATACCACTTATCTCATATCAAGGATGGATCCGCTGAAGTACATCTTTCAGAAGCCAATGCCCATGGGCAAGCTAGCAAAATGGAAAATCCTGTTAAGTGAATTTCATATTGTCTATGTAACCCAGAAAGCAATTAAAGGACAAGCCATAGTAGATCACCTTGACGAGAATCGTGTTGGCGGAGAATACGAACCCCTGAAAACGTATTTTCTTGATGAAGAAGTGTCCTTTGTAGGAGAAGATATTGCAGACTCCTATGATGGTTGGAGGTTGTTTTTTGATGGAGCTGCAAATTTCAAAGGAGTTGGCATAGGAGCAGTCCTAGTATCAGACATCGGCCAGCATTACCCGGTATCCACCAAGCTCAGATTCTCTTGCACCAACAATATTATCTAATATGAAGACTGCATCATGGGGCTCAAGATGGCCATTGACATGAACATTCAGGAGTTGCTAGTGATCGGGGATTCAGACTTGCTCACACATCAGGTTCGAGAAGAGTGGGCAACCAAGAACTCTAAAATACTCCCCTACTTGCATCACATCCAGGAGTTAAGGAAAAGATTCACAAAGACAAAATTTCAGCACGTCCCTAGGGTCCAGAACAAGTTCACTGACGCATTAGCTACTCTGTCTTCCATGATCCAACATCCAGATACGAATTTCATTGATCCCATCCTAGTAAGGATTTATGATCAGCCAGCTTATTGTGCTCACGTTGAGGAAGAAACGGACGAAAAACCATGGTTCCACGACATCAAGGATTACTTGACAATGGGATAATACCCAAAACTTGCCAACGCCACTCAGAAGCGCACACTTCAGAGATTATCCAACAACTTCTTTCACAGTGGGAGAATCCTGCACAGGAGGACTCTGACTTTTGTTTACTAAGGTGTGTCGAAGCAAAAGAAGCATCCAGACTATTGGACGAAGTGCACGCAGAGACCTGCGGGCCAAACCTGAATGGTTTTGTCTTAGCAATGAAGATACTCCGAGCAGGGTATTTTTGGATGACTATGGAAACAGACTGTATCCAGTACGTTCGCAAATGTCATCGCTGTCAGATACATGCAGATATGATAAAGGTGCCTCCAAACGATCTTACTGCAACAAGCTCACCATGGCCATTCGCCGCCTAGGGAATGGATGTCATTGGACCTATCAAGCCTGCCGCATCAAACGGGCACAGGTTTATCCTAGTGGCAATTGATTATTGTACCAAATGGGTTAAAGCAGCATCATACAAGGCAGTGACTAAGAAAGTTGTGGCATTTTCGTCCGTGACCGTATTGTTTGCCGATTTGGAATTCCGGAATCAATCATCACCGATAATGGTTCCAATCACAACAGCGACTTGATGAAAGCAATGTGTGAGGCATTCAAGATCAAACACAAGAATTCTATAGCCTACAAGCCTCATATGAATGGAGCTGTAGATGCAGCCAACAAGAATATCAAGAAGATACTAAGGAAGATGGTTGAAAGTCATAAACAATGACATGCGAAATTATCATTCGCCTTGCTGGGATACCGCACCACGGTCTACAAATCGACCAGAGCAACTCCCTACATGTTGGTTTATGGTACAGAGGTGGTCATCCTCGCCAAGGTAGAGATTCCCTCCTTGAGGATCATGCAAGAAGCAGAGTTGGATGACGCAGAATGGGCAAAAGGTCGCTACGAGTAGTTAGCCCTCATAGATGGGAAAAGGATGAATGCAATTTGCCACGGTAAGTTGTATCAGAACAGAATGTCCAGAGCCTTCAATAAAATGGTTAAGCCAAGGAAGTTTACACCGGGGAAGCTGGTGTTGAAGAAAATATTCCCACATCAAAATGAAGCTAAGGGGAAATTCTCTCCCAACTGGCAAGGTCCGTACATGGTTCACCAGGTTCTAACCGGAGGAGCCCTTATTCTTGTAGAGATGGAAGGAGAAGTCTGGCCAAAGCCAATCAATTTAGATGCAGTGAAATGATATTTTGTGTAACCACTTATGATTTTTTTAATCAGGTAATTTGAACTACGCCTGACAAGATTCCCATTTAAGAGGGGATACGTAGGCAGCCCCATGGGTTCGGTCACAATTTAATAAAAATTCCATTTTCCCCTGCTATTGGAACTAAGGCAGAATTTTGAGGAGGACCCTCAAAATTCCGAAGTTAGTTTTCAGCCACTCATCGCCAGGAATGCCACCTCAGAAACTGGGGCAGAATTTTGAGGGGGATCCTTAAAATTTCGAAGTTGATTTTTCAGCCGTTCAGCGCAGCCGTCAAAAATTTCAGCCCAGTAAACTGGGGCAGAATTTTGAGGAGGACCCTCAAAATTCAGGAACAAGAAATGATGCAATGTCTTGAACCGTGTAGCAGTCATTGGTTCATCTAAAGAAAACTATTTTCAACTTATGTTATATTTACTAAATCATGCATAACTATTGTTCGAATTGCTGCTGTTTAGCAATGCTACCCCAATAATACGCAACACTAGAAGCCAACGGAAAACGAACTAGCCTTTCCCACGTTTTTACAAAACTCACGATTTTTCTTTGGATGCAGGCACTCGACTTACAATATTGTTAGGAATATTTATGTACACATACTTTCTCAAAAAATGCAACTTCTCAGAATCATCACTTGTTCGTAATTGTTATCCGCACACAACCTCCCCAGCAGTCACAATATCGTAATCAACTATTAGCTAAGAAATCTCACTACTATCCGTCCTTTTATTTTCTTCCATTGCATAAGGCTATCTTTTTGCCTTTCGAGACTAAGCACTGTCTCCATCTGCATCTGCATTGTATAAGGCTACCTTTCTACCTTTCGAGACTAAGCACTGTCTCCATCTGCATCTGCATTGCATAAGGCTACCTTTCTGCCTTTCGAGACTAAGCACTGTCTCCATCTGCATCTGCATTGCCTAAGGCTACCTTTCTGCCTTTCGAGACTAAGCACTATCTCTATCTGCATCTGCATTGCATAAGGCTACCTTTCTGCCTTTCGAGACTAAGCACTGTCTCCATCTGTATTTTCTTGCATTGCATAAGGATACCCTTCTGCCTTTCGAGACTAAGCATTGTCTTCATCCTGTATTTTCTTGCATTGCATAAGGCTACCTTCCTGCCTTCCAAAGTTAAGCTCTACCTCCAACTGCATGGCTGAAATACCACAACCTCCGTCTACATCGGCTGAAATATCGCGACTTTATCTTTCTTGCATGGCTGAAATATCGCCACCTTTCACTTACGCCTTGCAATCGGCTGAAATATCGCCAAACTTTATTTAAATTCTACATCGGCTGAAAGATCGCCAATTCATATTTAAATCTCCATCATCATCTATACCTATGCTTTCTGTCGGCTGAAATATTGCCATTTTACTTTTTACATCGACTAAAACATCGCTACTTTATTTAAAGTTATGTCGATTGAAATATCGCCATTAGATTTTTGCATCGGCTGAAGCATCGCCTGTTTTATTTAAATTTCTGTCCGCTGAAATATCGCCATATACATTTTTGCATCGGCTGAAATATCGCCTGTTTTATTTAAATTTCTATCGGCTGAAATATCGCCATTTACATTTTTGCATCGGCTGAAACATCGCCTGTTTTATTTAAATTTCTATCGGCTGAAACATCGCCATTCACATTTTTGTATCGGCTAAAATATTGCCAAATCATGCATTTCATGGGCTGAAATATCGCCAAACTATCCGAGGGCGTCATTGTTCGGAGGCATCATCTTCATAGCTCGAGAACACCATGGCATGGCCCAAGGACCTACTTTATATCTTGCACAGCATTATTCAAAGGCATCATGGTTTGGAGACACCATTATCATAGAGCGAGAACATAATTTCATATCCTGCAAATCCTTTATTTTGTGCTTCATGGCCCAGGACATCATGGTCTGAGGACGTCATCCTAACCATCCGAAGATAGCATTCATGGTCCAATGAGAACTTGCATCATGTTTAAGTTTATGCACGATCTACGCCCATATTACTCAGTTGCAGGTACACTGGCTAGCAATGGCCGTCTCAGCAGGAGCAATCCCGCTCCAGTTCCCGCAGCCGATCAAGCTTCAAAATACCTCTTGTCACACCTCTTTTTGGCGCTACCGCACCCCTCGAAGGGCGTGGTAAAGGGAGTTTTTCCAATTAAAGGACAATCGAAACATGATTTATTTATTTAATTCAGAGTCGCCACTTGGGAGATTTATGGTGTCCCAAGTCACCGGTTGAATCCCGAATCGAGGAAAA
>MU784405.1:124413-169928 GCA_026770625.1 Nicotiana glauca
GTATATAATATGTATTGTGCTACTGTTTCAAAATTTGACAATCCCACGTGAGAGACCAAGAGTAATGGGTCTTCACGTGGGTTTAGGGTCCAAGGTCTCGTGTTCTGTCCGTGTCCCCCACGTGTGGTGGACACGGATTATTATGGGCTAGGTCCGAAAATTAGGCATAAAACCGGGTATTTTGAACCCGAATATTATTCTTTGCCCGGAACCGAGAATAAGGACACGAAGTTATTTAATTAATCCTACGCAAGCGAAATAACTATAAGACTCACAATTAAAACAAAACTATTTTTTATATTTTTTTCAAGATTAAAATGACTACAAAATATTAATAAAATTATTTTTATAATTTTCATTTTTATATCAAGATAAAAATATAAAGTACTATATTTGTATTTTTTTTTAAAGTTTAAAATGACTACAAAACATTAATAAAAATTATTTTTTTGTAATTTTTATTTTTATATAAAGATAAAAATATAAAGTACTATTTTTGTATTTTTTAAGTTTAAACTGACTTCAAGACACTAATAAAACTATATTTTTTTGTTATTTTCAAAATTATATAAAGATAAAAAATAAGGTACTATTTTTTGTATTTTTCAAGTTTACGACAAATGCATAAACTAAAATTTATATATATCTTTTTTGTATTTTTTCATTTTTGTAACGACAATAAAGTAAAATAATCAAAATTAGCTAAAATAGCTATGTTAGGCCTAAACGAAATATTTATGCTAAAAATGTAAAAATTCTCGGGGAGGGTCGAAAATCACGTGTTTACACCTCTTACCCCCTAAACATCGTGTCCGTCTCTTCCGAATCTCCATCGGCATGTTCCGTCAATAGTTCTTGAATTACATACAGCCTGATTCCTATGAAGCCAGGGATATGTAGGAAGCTTAGAAACCGGAGCCCAATCAAATTCTTTTCAAATCACCACTTCTGGTCAAAATTGGCCATCATATCTTTACCCGACAACTCTTTCATCCTTCCTGGGTAAAGAGGGGCAGTTGTTGATACCCAATTTTTCCCCTAAGTTTTTATACCCAAAATATTTCCAGAATAGCATACATGTGAATATATAAGCACATCCAAAGGTTTTGGCATTTCTTTTAATTTTAAAACCAATTGATTGCCTATTTTAGTACAACAAAATACAGTAATTGTTTTCCAAAAATCATCATTTTAAGGGAATAGCTTATTTTATTTTCATATTTATACCGAAATGTAATTAAGGTGATTTTTTGCATATTTTTACGAATTTATTTGGTATTTTTTAAGTTAAATTGCATATAATCGCAATTATAGCCTATTTTGTAATTGATAGCATTTTATAATTATAAAATTAACCTCAAAATTTTTAAATTAATATTTATATAATATTTGTTTACCCAGTAATTTTAATTTTCTTTTAAAATTGTTATTGCTATTTTTATAAAAAACAAAATTTGAAAAGTGGCTATTTGCAATCTAGCCTCAATTGTATTTCAATTTGAGAGCACCCTAATTCAACCCAACTCAGCCCCAAAATTGAGCCCAAATTACCAAGCCCAATTACCACTCTAACCCGACCCAGCACCTATTCAACCGACCCAGCCCATAACCCTTTTTAAATCCCGGTCGTTGATCATTTAGATCAACGGCCACCGTTGCTTCATACCTTTTTTAATCCAAACAACCCTAAACCCTACCTCATTTCTCCTCAATCGCTGCCTCTAAATCCCCTTCATCTCTCAAATATCTCTCAATTCACCTCAAACCCTAGCCGTCGCCTCTCACTGAAACCATAATACATGGCTTCACAGGCTCATCGGAGGCCTATACCAGCCTCTCACGGCTTCTACGTGCTCATTTCTAAGGCCCTATGACCAGATCATGAAGGGTTTCGACCAAGACTTGGCTCGATGACTGTTCTCCAGTCGTCTTCAACCTTTGTCCGGCCAGTCATGGCTATTCGAGTTCGGATCTTCTTCTCTATTATTAAAAACTGAAACCTGACTATCATGCATGGAATGTTTTCTTTTGAGCTATCACTATATGATGTTCTTTTGCCATAGCTTAGCCTCACATGTCTATTGCTTGTGCATTGATTTATATACTGAGTCCCTTCTGTGATTGATTTTTCAAACTCATAATTGATTTCCCAAAAAAACTTTTCCTTTCGTGAAATTCTAATTTTTTACTCGCCTGCCACGGGTTAATTGATTCTCTTTCTTTGTTTGGCCCTACTAAACCCTTTCAAAAAATAAGTACATCCTATACTTAGACTTAAACACCTATTGTATGGTTTTACTGCTCCTTTTATGGCAACAACCATTCTGCTTACAAACTGATTTTCTTTCCTTATCTTGACCCTATTAGTATCCGTTTGAACAATAATCCCTTGATTAAAGGGAAGTCCTGTGTTAATTGATTCTGACTTGTGATTGTTTCCATGTTTGTGTTAAAACTTTACTTATTACCTTACTCTTCAATCGTTTTCAAAACTATAAATACCCAACCCTCTTTTCTTTAAACACACGAACAACTTGAGTTCAAAAATACACACTTACACTTAAAACCTTCTCTTTCTTTATTACTATTTGTGTTGTTGCTTTGTCTAGCCGGCTAAAAGCCAAGGCTAGACTGTGGACTCTTGTTTGCTTTACCTTTTTTGCACTTTGCTTCTCTACTGGTATATCCTAGTTAATTTACAAGCCTCAACAACAATATGTTTTCTTTAATTGCTCCAGTTTGTCATTCCTGTCTAATTCTGCTCATGTTTCTGCAGTCAAGATATGTTACTAGCATATTGTAATATGCTCTCTTTCCCTTGTAAATTAATGTTTATTAATGTGTGCACTCTGTCAGTCATTTGTTATTTACTTGCTACCATATGAATCCCAAACCCTCGTATCCCCTATATGTGTTTCTGTTCCTTTGGATGGTTTATGTCCATGCCAGCATCAGCTATTGCTGTGCATGACCAAACCAATCCTGCTAGGGTTATACAATAAATCCCATAATCCCTTGCCCCTTTTGAATGACTACTGATTATGTGTAGTTTGAGTTTCACTACTACAATTGTTTTCAAAATCACCCTTACCACGTACTATTTCCAATCCAGTATTGATAAATCTCTTTCAAACTATGTTCTGCACTTCCACTATGCTCTTAGAACTTAGGTTATGCCCCTCTTGTGTGAGCCTTGCCTTGGGACCCCTGAGCTCCCTCTGAACATGGACACATAAGTGTTGTCCTTTCCATACTGCACAACTCAATTTTCTGATTAACATCTTGGGTGTATGCACTGCCCGGGGTTCCTGAAATCCCTTGGACCTCTGAAACACCCTAGATGAGAGAAGGCTTGGAAATATGGATCTCGAAAGTGGCTCAATCTCATATTATTAGACACTAAGTCTGAATTAGGCTGTTCTAATGTAGCAGGTTATTCCTGATGTTTTTTTTTAATTCCAGTTTTATTTCTTTTGGGCTGTAATAATTTGTATAAACTCGGGGATTTAGTAAAAAGGGGGAGGGGGTTTACTTTTATGCACTAAGGGTAGAAATCATGCCTATAGGTATTTATTTATGATTTGTGCAACTCCATGCGTACAGAACATGTATATAGGATTCGACACTTGATTTCTGCAATAAAGCATTTAGATACCATGCCTATACGAAATTGCATTGTTGCATATAATAACATCATTAGGAAAACAATTAGGATTAAACAACTAAGCATGTAGAAAATATGCCCAAAGGAATCCATACTTCTGCATACAACAATGTCATTAGGCAAACAACTAGGCCTAACAACAGGGTTGCGTATAGTACCATGTCTACAATACTCCTATTTAAAATATCTAAATCAGTTAACACATAGAGAGCATGCCTATAGGAACATAGAACATGAGCTATCTCCACTCATTCAAATTAGCATTCACTTTTTCGAAAATTAGCATTTACTAAAATAGCGGATTTTTTAGACAAATTAGCCTTCATATCTTCTGAAGTTTAATTATTTTTCTGTTAAACCTTTTCAAAATAGTATACTCTTTTTCTGAAACTCCTCTCACTCCTTTTACTCTGTAGCTTTGCTCCATAATCAGTTTTCTGTTTTAAAATCAGTCATTCTATCAAATACTTAGACAAAAGGATTAATTAATCAATCAGATCAGTTTTAGTCAACTGCATTCGAGCGAGCCTAATGTAGACTTTTCGTCTAAAAATATGTGTAGAACCAGTCCGCTCATCGCTTTATTTAATTAAGACCAAACCAGTACGTGTTAGACATGCTAAACTCTATTACTTTTATCTGATTTAAGGGGGCATATTTGAGCCTTACTTGCTTATTTGTCCCCCCCCCCCTTTGTTTGCATTACGTGTTTTGATTGACGCCTTAGCATTTTGTCCTTTGAAACCTCTTAAAAGGCCTCCAATCCCTCTCCCTTTAGGACTAGTAGTCCAATTTCCTCTGGGACTGATAGGATTGGGACAAGTAATAGCATGCAATATATAACGATACTATTCCGCGCTTTAATACCTTAACGGGGTGGAGAAAGGTAGACATGGAGATGATGATAACACGATAACACTATGCGTACAATTGGGTACCGGTGTTGTGTGAATGATCCATGTATTTTACAAGCCTAGCACCCCTTTTGCCTTACATAATTATTTTCAGATTGTTGATTTTCAGTTCTTAAAATTCTGCATTCTAGTTTAATCATTAAAATTTCCCCCTTCTGATTTTTCACGCTGCCCTTTCCTTTAAAACTTTCCGCCCATTCACTTTCTTGTTTAATAATTGGTAATAGAAAATCATTTATTTAGCAACTTTTAACAAATGCTCATAATAAAAGAAGAGTGAAATCAGTAAAAATGACATAAATATGCTCCTCGGGCAACGTATCACTCATAATTGAAGCCTCTCGGTTGCTCGTGACTCAGCTCTCGTCACACAGTACTCACACTTAGCACTCAGGCTCAATAATATATTACAATAGTAATAATCATAATAATTGATGCGGCGTGCAATATGATCCATACTTTATAGTTGACTGCACTCACTAGGGGTGAACAGACTCCAGAGGGGCTCCTATAGCCCAAGCATCATATCGTTGCAGCGCATAGCCCGATCCAATATATATATTATTGCGGCGTGTAATCCGATCCATATACGTAATGTTGTGGCATGTAATCGGATCCACAATATATACATAAATATTATTGCAGCATGCAACCCAATCCGTGTTATATATATATAATCCTCACAATAGGTCCTCAACCTCTCTTAGTCATTAACCTCACAGCCCCTCAGGCATAACAATAGAAATCTTTGAAACTCAGCCCCAAATAGTTTTCACATTTTCAAAAGTAGAGTGATAAAAACCAGGTTTTAACAATAAATAGGTAAAACGGGACTGAGGATATACTTTCATTCAAATAGAGTGAGGAAAACAGTAAAAATGCCCCTAAGGGTCTTAACAGGTCGACACAAGTCCCCAATCATGACATACAGCCACCAACTCAAAATTCCATAAAAATCACATCAATAGAATCTGTATCCTCCCATGAGTCTATTCATACCAAAATCATCAAAATCGGACATCAAATAGCCCTCAAATCCCCACTCAAAGCTCTCCAATATAAAGCCCTAATCCTTCAATTCTCTTCCTTAATTTCCACTAATACCATGACTAAACAATGGAAAAATGGTCATAAACTCAAGTAATGAAGCTTAGGTAACTTACCCAACTGATACTTTCGATTTTCCCTTCAAATTCACTGCCCTAGGTCACTTCCCATCTTCAAAATGGAGAATTTAGAAAAAATTCGCGAAGGAAACCTATATACTTTTTGACCATCAAGCATGTTCGTCGACCTTGGGAGTCTATTCACGTGGATTCAATTGCAAATAAAATTGTCCCCTCAATAAGCATGTCTAAATTCAGAACAAAAGCCGGACAATTGCAGCTTCCATTTTTAATAATACACAATTACCATCGGAAATACAAGAGCATGCGGGTAAGCAAGGTTTAAATGCCAAGGAATTTGCCCACTCAATCCAAGCACGTGTGAACTATTGTCACACAATGAAGGAAAATGCATGAAAGGGGCTATTTTCGCAAAGCATGGGACTGGGAAGCAATTTTATTCAAGAAAAGGCTACAAATGCAAACTACAAATTTCACTCCGGAACTGGGACGCTTTGGACTGGAGACACAACGTGGACATGGACTCACTTGGGCTAATTTTTTCAATTACAAAGTTTAGTAGGAATAATGTGATTTCAATCTGAGTATTATGCTTAATTTTGATAGTACAATACATTAGAGTACAAATTCTATTTCCTTTAATTGAAGGAAGACAATGACAATTTCCTAATTATTGTATTTACTTTTCTATTATTAATAAATTAGAAAAACTAGCCCTAGGCGCTTGCCTAGCGGATTACCAAAAAAAAAATACTTTCTGACCTAGGGATTCCGCACATACAGTCCATTTCCCGCTTCTGCAGTCTAACCCATCGCATTTGAAGTTCTTACTTAAAGGTCTGGGACTGCACCTGCAATCGCTCACTCACACCTGCGCCATCGCATATGCGTCTAGTCACCGCTTCTGCGGCTCCTCATGACTCACCTCTTGGCTGCTTTTGCCGATTGATTCTGCATCTGCCGGAGTCGCACCTGCGGCCTCCTAACTGCAGATGCAGTTATGACAGCAGCCATAAACTTCAGTTGCAACTGCAAATTCCTAACCTTTCATCAACCATCTGAAATTACCCCAAGTCCCTCGGGACCTCAACCAAAAGCACAAACAAGTCAGATACCAATATCCAAACTTATATCAATCTTCAAGACACCACAAATAACATCGAATCAACCAAATCACATCGGATTCAAGCATAAGGTTCCAAAATCTTCCAAATTCCGCTTTTGATCAAAAAGTCTATCAAACCAAGTCCGAATGACCTAGAATTTTGCGCACATATCCCAAATAACACAACGGACCTACTGCATATTCTGGAATTCTCTTCCGACCCCGATATCAAAATCTCACCTATCAACTAGAAAGAGCCAAAATTCCATTTTCGCCAATTCAATCTTAAATCTACTCCGAACCTCCAAATACATTCCGATCACACTCCTAAGTCCCAAATTATCTACCAAAGCTATCAGAACCATCGTAATTCACAAACGAGCCCTTTTTCACATAAGTCAACATCTAGTTGAATTTTCCAACTCAAGCCTACTCAAAAGAGACTAAGTGTCTCAGACCTTACTAAAACCTCTCTGAACCTGAATCATTCAACCCGATAAAATGTAATACAGCTGAATAAAACAATAATAAATAGAAATAGGGAAAAACGGAGCTATAACTCATGAAATGACCGATCGGGTCGTTATATCTTCCCTTCTTAAACAAACATTCATCCTCGAATGAGTCAAGAAACATACCAGAAGCCTCAAATAGGTGAGGATATCTGCTCCGCATCTCCCGCTCGGTCTCCTAGCTAGCCTCCACCACGGGCCAACCTCTCCACTACACTTTCACTGAAGCTATATCCTTCGACCTCAACTTTCAAACCTGACACCCCAAAATAGTCGCTGGCTCCACATCATAAGTCAAGTCACCATCCAACTGAACCGTCATGAAATCCAGAACATGAGACGGATTGCCAATATACTTCTGAAGCATTGAAACATGAAATACCAGATGCACACTGCATAAGCTGGGTGGCAAAGAAAGCTCATAAGCCACCTCCCCAATCCTACAAAGTACCTCAAAAGGCCTAATAAACAGGGGACTCAATTTCCCTTCTTTCCAAATCTCATAACACCTTTCGTGGATGAAACCTTCTGTAGCACTTCTCCCTGACCATATACGATACATTACAAACCTTCCTATCAGCCTAACTATTTTGTCTCAACTGCGTTGTACCAAGCCTTTGCAGAATTACCTTCACCTTGTCAAAAGCATCCTGTACCAAGTCCATACCTAATAGCCTAGCATCACCCCGCTCAAACCAACGAACTAAAGATCTACACTGCCTGCTATACAACACCTCATATAGAACCATCTGAATACTCGACTAATAACTGTTGCTATAAGAAAACTCTACGAGCGGTAGAAACTGATCCCATGACCCTCACATGCATGCAACATGTCCTCCAATATCTAAATAGCACGCTCGTACTGCCCGTCCATCTGAGGATGAAAATTTATGCTCAACTCAACCTGAGTACCCAACTCTCGCTGCACAAACCTCTAAAACTGTGAAGTAAACTGAGTGCCCCTATATGAAATTATGGAAACTGGTACACCATGCAAACGAACAATTTCCCAGATATAGATCTCTTCCAATCGCTCAGAAAAATAAGTAGTACACATAGGAATGAAGTGTGCGAACTTGGTCAGCCTATCCACAATCACCCAAATAGCTTCAAATTTCTTCAATATTTGTGGGAGCCCAACTACAAAGTCCATGGTGATCCTCTCCCACTTCCACTCCGGAATATCCATCCACTGAAGTAAGCAACTCGGTCTCTGATGCTAATACTACACCTGCTGACAATTAAGACACCGAGCCACAAATCCCACAATGTCTTTCTTCATTCTCCTCCACCAATAATGCTTTCCCAGATCATGATATATCTTCGTGGCACTCAGATGAATAGAATTTCACAAGATATGGGCCTCCTCTAGAATCAACTCCCGAAGCTCATATATATTGGATACGCATATCCGGCCATGTATCCTCAATGCCCCATCATCACCAATAGTCACATATCTAGCATCATCGTGCTGAACTCTGTCCTTAAGGTCAAGAAAATAAGGATCATCACACTAGCGCTCTGTGATGCGATCAACTAAGGAAGACCGAGAAATCGCACAAGCTAATACCCGATTGGGCTCCGAAATATCCAACCTCACAAACCGATTGGCAAGGCATGAACATCAACTGCAAGAGGTCTCTTCCAACTGGAATATATGCCAAAATCCCCATAATCACCGCCTTCCTACTCAAGGCGTCCGCCACCACATTGGCCTTCCCCGGATGGTACAAAATAGTGATATGAGAGTCCTTTAGCAACTCCAGCCATCTCCACTGCTTCAAATTGAGATCCTTCTGCTAGAACAAATGCTGGAGGCTACGATGATCAGTAAACACCCCATAAGACACACCATACATATAATGCCTCCAGATCTTCAACGCATGAACAATGTCCTCCAACTCCAAATCATGAACAAGGTAGTTCTTCTCATGGGGCTTCAACTGACGAGAAGCATAAGCAATAAATCTACCATCATGCATTAACACACATACAATACAAACTCACAAAGCATCACAATAAACGGTATATAAACCTGAAGCTGATAGCAAAACTAATACTGGAGTTGTGTTCAAGGCAGTCTTGAGCTTCAGAAATCTCTGTTCACGCTCATCCGACCATATAAATGGAGCACCCTTTTAAGTCAACTTGGTCTAGGTTAATGCGATAGATGAAAATACCTTAACAAATTGGCGGTAATAACCCGCCAAACCATGAAAACTATGAATCTCTCTAACTGAGGACGGTCTTGGCCAATTCTCGACTGACTCCATCTTCTTTCGATCAACCTAAATACCCTTGTTGGACACCACATGCCACAGGAAAGTCACAGAACTGAGCCAAAACACACACATGGAGAATTTTGCATAAAGCTTCTCCTCCCTAATTCTCTACAACACCACTCTGAAATGCTCTGCATGCTCCTACTGACTACACAAATACACCAGAATATCTTCAACAAAAAATATGACAAATGAGTTGAGATACAGCCGGAACACGTTGTTCATCAAATGCATGAACGCTGCTGGGGCATTGATCATCCCAAAAGACATAACTAAGTACTCATAATGACCATATCGGGTCCTGAAAGCTGTCTTAAGAATATCCGAGTCCTTGATCTTCAACTGGTGATAACCTGAACGGAGATCAATCTTAGAGAACACTCTCGCTCCCTGAAGCTGGTCAAACAAATCATCGATACAAGGCAAAGGATACTTGTTCTTGATTGTTACTTTGTTCAACTCCTTGTAATCAATGCACATCCTCATCGTGCCATCCTTCTTCTTCACGAATAGAACAGGTGCACCCCAAGGCGACACACTAGGCCAAATAAACCCCTTATCAAGGAGTTTGTGAAGCTACTCCTTTAACTCTTTCAACTCTGCTGGTTCCATACAATACGGTGGAATAGAAATGGGCTGAGTGCCTGCCACCATATCAATACCAAAATCAATATCCCTGTTTGGTGGCATGCCCGACAACCCTGCAGGAAACACATTAGGAAAATCCCTTACAACATGAATAGAATCAATACTAGGAGTCTCCGCACTGACATCCCTCACAAAGGCTTAGTATGAAAGACAACCTTTCCCAACCATCCACTAGGCTTTCAAGAACGAAATCACCGTACTGGGGAAAAAATCAGTAGAACATTGCCACTAAATCCGTGGCACACCCGGCATAGCCAACATCAAGGTCTTAGCGTGATAGTCCAATATAGAATGACACGGAGATAGCCAATCCACGACTAATATAACATCGTAATCCACCATACATAAAAACAAAATATCCACTCAAGTCTTCAGACCCCAATAGTCACCACACATGATCGGTACACACGGTCCACAATAATAGTATCGCCCACCAGAGTAGATACACGAACAGATGAAATAGGATACTCATGGGGCATATCCAAATAATAAGAAAAGTATGATGACACATAAGAATAAGTGGAACCGAGATCAAATAAATTAGAGGCCTCTCTATGGCAGACTATGACAATGCCTGTAATCACAGCATCTGAAGCACCAAAGTTTATCTAGCTTGGAGTGCATAAAAACGATCCTAACCACCACCTAATCGACCTCCCCCTTTGGGGAGACCCCTAGCTGACTGACCCCCAACCCTAGCTACCTGAGCGGGTGGTGACTGTAGCTGAAGTCGAGGGCTGAACCCTCTACTAAAATGGGCCCTCAAGAAGATGAGGACACTACCTCCTCATATTCCTAAACTCTCCACACTCATAACAATTCCTTATTACCTGGGAAAGGGACTGAAGGGAACCCCTATCACCGGAATGACCAGTAGAAGGACCTGGCATGGAAGAACCCTCAACTGATAGAGCATGGGACAAACTCTAGCTTAGTAGGGCACTAAGTGAAGAATGACCTTGATGAGAGTTGTGAAATCCATGACCCGACGATGCCCCACGATAAACCCGACGAGCTAACTGAGCATGCCTGAATGGACGGCCTCTACCGTGCTGAAACTGAACCCTTGAAGGAGCACTACAAAAACTAACAGATCCCCGGGGCCTCTTGTCCTCCCTCTCATCTTGATCCTAGCGACGAACTGTCTCAATATGGCGAGTCAACAACCTCCTCAAAAGTAGCATCTGACACCCTCTCCCAAGTCATGATAATGCGAAGCTAATATGTGAGGCCATCAACGAACCTCCTAATCCTCTCTCGATTTGTGGGAACCAACCAGACCGCATGACGAGCTAACTTAGAGAACCGCATCTCATATTATGTCACAGTCATGTCTCCTTGATGCAGCTGCTCAAACTGCCTGTGTAGCTCCTTTGTGTGATACGGTGGAACATACTTCTCCAGAAAGAGAACGGAGAATTGCTTCCAAGTAAAGGGAATCGCACCAATAGGCCTACGCCTCTCATAAGCTGCCCACCAAGTAAAGGCAGCTCCAGAAAACTGAAAGGTGGTAAATGATACACCACTGGTCTTCTTAATGCCCGATGTATGAAGAATCCTGTCAAACTTGTCCAAGAAACCCTAGGCATCCTCGCCCTCTGCACCACTGAAAGTCGGAGGTTGAAATCTACCAAACCTCATCAATCAATGATGCTCATCATCAGGCATAGTTGGTACCACATACTCCTGAGCTGGTGCTACTGGCTGGGATGAAGGTGCCCCTGGTGTCTGAAGTCCCCGCACAACCTGCTTAGGTGTGTGAGCAACGGGTGTCTGAGTGCCTCCCTCGGCCTGAAGTAGTTGCGCCCGTAATGACTAAGACTGTCTGAGCCAAACCGGTGCATGATAACTGTGATTTAGCACATTTTATGCCCATACTTGCCTATACTTTGTGTATTAATTGCCATAAAATAGTCCCAAAATGCTTACAAGTTGCGCTTGATTGCAGGTTTGAGCGACAAGATGACAAATGTCAAAAATCGGCTCAA
Source organism: Nicotiana glauca (assembly GCA_026770625.1). Lineage (NCBI taxonomy): Eukaryota > Viridiplantae > Streptophyta > Magnoliopsida > Solanales > Solanaceae > Nicotiana > Nicotiana glauca. The sequence goes on from MU784405.1 coordinate 136,657, forward strand.
AACGGAGTGAAACCTGCCAAGTGTCAAAGACTAAGTGAAGTGGGGACAAGAGGACTTAGTGCGGACCGCACTATTTTGCTGCGTGGCTGTGCTAGGAGATTCAGAGAGTACATAACTCAAGAAGATCTTGTGCGGTTCATGCTCCTTGTCATGCGATCTTTTGGCGCTCTTGTCGGGGAGCATACGGTGTTGACTATTTGCGTAGCTAGTTTTGTGTTTTGCTTCTCTTTCCTTCTTTTTACTAACGTTATTTGTGTCGATCCATCAGGTACACATGGCTCTAAATGGAAATGTCCCTCTTCACAACATGGTCGCGGAGGAGGTTGAATATGTTGAGCAAGATGAGCTTCCGATACCTCAAATACCACAGAGAGGTAGAAATGCCAATGCTAATGAGCAAATCCCAGACCCTCCTCCGCCTCCACCAAGAGTAGCTCCATGGGTTCTTCCAAACCAGGGTTATGCAAGTGACATAGTTCCTTCCCGAATCCGGGCGGGGAATTTTCAAATCACCAATGTTATGTTGACGCTTCTCGAGCAAAGAGGGTATTTTATGGGCGCCTCCGACCAAAATGCATTCAATCACTTGAAGGGGTTCGTAGATACTTGCTGGGTAGTAAACAAACCAATGTGTCAGAGGATGCTTTGAGATTGAGGCTTTTCCCGTTCTCTCTTCGGGGTAAAGACTTGGATTGGTTAGAAAAGCTTCCAAATCATTCCATCACAACATGGGATGAATTGGTGGACAAGTTCATTGCCAAGTTCTTTTCTCCAAGTCACATGGCAGCACTCCGTGATGAGATTTTGGCCTTCAAACAAGAGCCGACGGAACCTTTGCATGAAATATGGGATAGATTTAGAACTATGGTTAAAGAGTGTCCAAATAATGATATGAATAATGTGATGATTCAACAAACGTTCTATCGGGGCATTAGCACAACTAACCAATGTATTGTGAACCAATTGGCGGGTGGAAATTTTATGAAGCTCCCATATAATGAAGCTTGTGATGTGTTAGATGAAATGGCCGATACTTCTTCGGCATGGCAAAGCCGGGCAAACGTTCCTCAAGGTGATCCTAATGTCATACATTTGCATAGAGAGTTGCATGATCACCGCCAAGCCATTGCCGAACTCACAACAACAATGAACCAATTGGCAAAGGCACAATTACAACAAGTTCAAAACCCGCACCAAGTCAATGCCATGGAAGGAGTGAATACTATGAAATGAAGGCAAAGAGGGCAACAACCTCAAGGAAATTTTGATAACTATGATGATGGTGGTGGTTATTCGAACGAGTGCTATGATGAGCAAAGTTAGGATTGTCAATATGTCAACAACTACCAAGGAAATAGAGGAAACCAAGGCAATCAACAATGCCGATCCCAAGGGAATTGGGGTAATCAACAAGGAGGCAAAAATTGGAATAACAATAATCAAAAACACAGTGGTGGAAATTGGAATGGGAATAACCAAAACAACAATTGGGGTAATCAAGGTAACAATGGTGGAAATTGGAACGGAAACAACAACAACAATTGGAATAATAACAATGGTCAAGGTGGGTGGAAGAACAATGGTGGTCAAGGTAATCGGGGGCAAGGCTTTCAAAGGCCTCCGATGTTTCAACAACCAAACAACCCGCCACCATTTCAATCTCAAGGGTCTAGTTCTTCGGGAAATGAATTTAGGAGAATTAAGGTTATGTTTGAACAAATGATGAAGAAGAACCAAGACTTCGATGTGCAATTGGCTTTACACAACACTTCCATCCATTACTTGGAGGTGCAACTTAGTCAAATTTCCCAATCTTTAGACACTCGCCAAAAGGGTGCTCTACCAAGTGACACGGTAGTAAACCCTAAGGGTGAGCACAACAACCATGTGATGGCGGTGACCACGCGAAGTGGACGAGGCGGTGATGTGCATGCCTCAAGAGAGAATCAAGTCATGGTTGATGAAGATGAGTTGCGTGATGATGATATGCCTATGGGGGTTGATGATGTAGTGGAACCAAGTGTGAGAAATGATGTGCGAATTTACATTCATGAGGTTTAGGAGGAGACACAAGAACCGTGAACCCGTCTAGGGAACACGTGATAGATATGCCCGACCCGGCGGTGCCCAGAGCCAAGGCACCCTTGCCTAGGCCTCCTCCGCCCTATCCACAACGGTTGGCCAAGCAAAAGGGTGACAACCAATTTAAGAAATTCATTGAGATGATGAAGAGTTTGACTATCAATATGCCTTTGGTGGAGGAACTCGAGCAAATGCCGGGGTATGCAAAATTCATGAAGGATTTGGTTACAAAAAAGAGATCAATGGAGTGTGAGACAATCAAGATGACCCATCAAGTGAGCGCAATTGTACACTCCATGGCTCCAAAACTTGAGGACCGCGGTGCATTCACTATCTCGTGTACCATTGGAAGTGCCGACTTTGCCAAATCCCTTTGTGATTTGGGGGCGAGTATCAACTTAATGCCATATTCGGTCTTCAAGACTTTGGGAATCGAACAACCTCGCCCAGCTTCAATGAGGCTCCAAATGGCGAATAGGTCAATGAAGCGGCCTTTGGTATAATCGATGATGTCCTTGTTCGTGTTGATAAATTCATCTTGCCGGCCGACTTCGTGATTCTAGATTGTGAGGTGGACTTTGAAGTCCCAATTATCCTTGGAAGACCTTTCCTATCTACGGGGAAGGCTTTGATTGATGTCGAGGCGGGAGAGTTGATCTTCCGTATTGGTGATAAAAAGGTGGTTTTCCATGTGTGCAAGTCTATGAGACAACCTAATAGCACCGAGGTGGGCTCGTTTGTTGACATTGTCACGGTGGTAATAGTGGATGACACAAGCGCAATGATTAATATTGAAGATCCACTTGAAGCTGCTTTTGAACATGGAGGCTAATGATGATGCCGGGAGAATTGAATGTGTAAATGCTTTGCATGGTATGGGCTCGTACTCTTATGAGCCTATGAAGTTATCATTGGACCTTGAGAATCGCAAAACTCCCCCAACGAAGCCATCTATTAAGGAGCCACCGGTGTTGGAGTTGAAACCACTTCCTCCTCACCTCAGGTATGAATAGTTGGGTCCTAATTTCACTTTGCCTGATATTCTTTCATCTTGCTTAACTAATATGCAGGTTGATACCACCTTGGCGGTTCTACAAAAGCGCAAGAGGGCGATTGGATGGACATTGGCGGATATTCGGGGTATAAGCCCCGCTTTTTGCATGCACAAGATCATTTTGGAGGAGGATGCGTGGCCGTCTCTTGAACATCAAAGAAGATTAAATGAAGCTATGAAATAGGTAGTAAAGAAAGAGGTTATCAAGTGGTTGGACGCTGGTGTGGTCTACCCAATCTCGGATAGTTCATGGACCTCTCCGGTCCAATGTGTGCCAAAGAAGGGTGGAATGACGGTCATCACTAATGCCAACAATGAGTTGATTCCCATCCGGACGGTCACGGGTTGGAGAGTGTGTATGGATTATAGAAAGATCAACAAGGTCACGAGAAAAGATCATTTCCCTCTACCATTCTTGGACCAAATGCTCGATCGTTTAGCGGTCTGGGCTTATTATTGTTTCCTTGATGACTACTCGGGGTACAATCAAATTATTATTGCCTCGAAGGACCAGGAGAAGACAACCTTTACATGTCTGTATGGCACAATCGATTTCTCGAGAATGCCATTTGGACTTTGTAATGCCTCGGCGACCTTCCAAATATTTATGATGGCAATCTTCACCGACATGGATGAGGATATTCTGGAGGTCTTCATGGATGATTTTAGTGTGGTGGGGGACTCATTTGAAGAATGCCTAGTGAACTTGGATAAGGTGTTGAAAAGATGTGAGGAAACCAATCTTGTACTTAACTGGGAGAAATGTCACTTCATGGTGCAAGAGGATATTGTGTTGGGTCACGAAATCTCAAAACATGGAATTGAAGTCGATAAGGCAAAAATTGAGGTGATCTCAAGGCTCCCTCCCCCTACTTCTGTCAAAGGGGTGAGGAGTTTTTTGGGTCACGTCGGGTTCTACTGGCGATTCATTAAAGACTTTTCAAAAGTTGTGAACTCGCTTTGTAAATTGTTGGAAAAGGATGTCAAGTTCATCTTTGATGAGAGGTATATGGAGTCCTTTGTGTTATTGAAACACAAGTTGACCACAACTCCCGTCATAACCGCACCTAATTGGGAATTGCCTTTTGAACTTATGTGTGATGCGAGTGATATAGCGGTGGGTGCGGTACTTGGCCAATGAATCAACAAAATGTTCCATCTTGTGTATTATGCTAGCAAAACGATGAATGAGCCTCAAAGAAACTACACAGTGACGAAAAAGGAGCTCTTGGCTATTGTGTTTGCAATTGAGAAATTTTTCCCTTATATTATGGGGGAGAAGGTGATCATACACATGGACCATACAGCCCTCCGGTATTTGATGACAAAGAAAGATTCGAAAGCAAGGTTGATGAGATGGGTGCTACTCCCTCAGGAATTTGATCTAGAGATTATGGATAGGAAGGGAAGCCAGAATCAAGTCGCGGACCATTTGTCCCAGCTAGAGGAATAGGGGAGACCGAGCAATGGTGTTGAGATAAATGATACTTTCCCCGATGAGCAGCTTCTTTCCATTTCTATGGGTGACATACCTTGGTTTGTAGATGTCGTCGACTTCATAGTGACCGACAATGTCCCGTGTGAGCTCTCTTCCAACCAAAGGAAGAAACTCAAGCAGGATAGCTTGGATTTTTATTGGGATGAGCCGTATTTGCTTAAGATTTTTACGGACGGGGTAATAAGAAGATGTGTGCCAGAAAGTGAGCAAATGAACATATTAGAAGCTTGTCACTTTTCTCCTTGTGGTGGCCATCATGGAGTAGTGAGGACGACGTCAAAGGTTTTGAGTTGCGGCTTCTATTGGCCGACTTTGTTCCAAGATGCTAGCTACTTGGTGAAGAGATGTGTTGCATTCCAAAGAGCCGGCGGGATTTCAAAAAGAGATGAGATGCCTCTCCATACAATTCTCGAGGTGGATATTTTTTATGTTTGGGGCATTGATATTATGGGCCCGTTTGTGAGCTCTTGTGGGAACACGTATATTCTCATGGCGGTGGACTATGTGTCAAAGTGGGTTGAAGCCGTGGCCCTTCCCAACAATGAATCCCCGAGTGTCGTGGCATTTTTAAAAAAGAATATCTTCACTAGGTTTGGAACCCCTCATGCTATCATTAGTGATGGGGGGTCCCATTTTTGCAACAAGGCGTTTGACTCATTGCTCACTAAATATGGAGTTAACCACAAAGTGACTACCCCCTATCATCCACAAGTAAGCGGTCAAGTGGAGGTTTCAAATCGGGAAATAAAGAGTATTTTGTCCAAAACAGTGAATGCTAATAGGAACGATTGGTCGAAGAAATATGATGATGCTCTTTGGGCTTATCGGATGGCATACAAAACTCCGATTGGAATGTCTCCATATAGGTTGGTGTTAGGTAAAGCTTGCCATCTTCTGGTGGAACTAGAACACAAGGCTATGTGGGCATTGAGAAAGTTGAACTTGGAATGGGATGCTGCAGCCAACCTCAGAGTGGAACAATTGAATGAACATGATGAGTTTAGATTCCATGCCTACTCCAGCTCGTCCTTGTATAAGGACAAGATGAAGTACCTTCACGACAAGTATGCTCGGGGTAAAGAATTCAAGGTGGGCTACATGGTTCTTCTTTTCAATTCCCGGTTAAGGTTATTTTCGTGGAAGCTCAAATCTAAATCGAGTGGTCCTTTTGAGGTGGTATTTGTGACTCCTTTCGATGCTTTTGATTTAAAAACAATAATGGTGAAGTATTCCGGGTCAATGGCCATCATGTAAAGCACTATTTGGGAAAGATTGATGATAGCCACATGGTGGAACTCATTCATTTGAAGTGATATGATGGTAACATGTGTCGTGCTGCGACGTTAAATCAGGAACTTCTTAGGAGGCAACCCATGTCTTTTTCTTTTTATTTGATTTTCTTTAAAGACTAGGATTTTTTAGCTCATGGTTTGTGAGATGTTGCAGGGATATTGTTGAACCAGTGCAGGACATAAGAAAAAAATATCAGGTCTCTGAAGTTTGCCCACGCGGCCGCGCACCAAAACAGTGCAGTCCGCGTAGGATGGTGCAAGGGGTGTTAAGTCTCTGAAGTTGCCAGCGCGGCCGCGTAGCATTTTTGTGCGGTCCGCACTGGGAAGGGCCACAATTCATAACTCTCTGAAGTTTCCCATACGGCCGTGCAACAAAATAGTGCGGTCCGCGTGGGGGATCCTAGTCTAACAAGAAGGAAAGAAATCCAGCACGGTCCGCGTCCATTTCTGTGCGGCCGCGCTGGTAGGTAGGTGAAGGGTCCCACAGTTTTCTATAAATAGAGACCCTAGGCTTCATTTTTCACTTTTCGCACTATAAATTCCTGAGCTAAAATTTTCACTATTCATCAATACCTTTGCTTCAAGTAGTTGAATCTGCATAATCCCTGGTAACATTTCTTACTAATTTCATTCATAGCTTTAATTTTTGATTATTTTGCTTGCTTCTCATTAGTATAACTTCTTATTTCTTCTCATTTCTCTTAGGTTTAATTGTTAGGTTAGATTTTATGTGTTAATTTTGAACATTGGGCATGAATTCAAATGTGATTAATTGAGTAGGGACAATTAGGACCCATAATTTGATAAAAAATGGACAAGCATGAAAAAATCCCTAACTCAGTTATATTTATAAGCCCTGCACGGCCGCACTTACTTTGTGCGCGGTTCGCGCCGCTTTGCCTGTGTATTTTAAGTTTTTCCAGCACGGTCCGTGTCAAATTTGTTTTGCGGTCCACGCTGGCCCAACGCGACCGTGGTCCAAATCAGTGCGGACCGCGTTGGGGAGATTCAGAGAAGGCGTTTTCGAATCATTGTTATGCGTGGTCCGCGCTCCAGTTTTACGCGGTCCGCGCTACCCCAGTGCGACCGCGTGACTCTTTTGCGCGATCGCGCCCCTTACTCTGCAGCACTATTTCTAAACCATGAACTCAACTATCTCATCCAATTCACTGCATGTGCTTAAACTAACAACATTAGACGTGTATTCTTTGTAGATCATGGTTAAGAAATGACGAGGAAAAGAACAACAACAAACCGGGAGGGGTGGTTCCTCCCGAGGGGGAAAAGGAAAGCGGATTGTTAAACTCACTCCCAAGGCTCAGGAGAATATCAAGAAGACCCGTAAGCTGATACGGGAAGCTGATAGATCTGCCTCCCACTCTTCGGGGAGTGAGTATGCACCATCCCGGAGCATCACCTGAGAATCAGCTCCCACTCACATATTTGTGTCATTTCAACTACATGATACTCCTTCAGCTTCACCAACTTCCAAAATACCAGTCAACGTAGTTTAGGACTCCTCTGATGAGTCCGTAGCAAGAAGTGAAGAGCAATACTCCACCTCCCAGACAGCTTTATTATCTAGGGAGAGTGGAGGATATGGTGAGGGGAGTGAGCCTCAAGTCGGGGGAGTTGAACGGACCAGAAAACCTGAAGCTTGGGCAGATAGATTTGTGAGTGAGATCGCGTTCCATAAATTTAGAGAGTGGTGGCCCGTTAGGAAGTCGATCCCGGAGAGGAAATTCATTGACAATGATCTTCTACCTCTCAACCCAAAGGTGCAAGAACAATTCCGTATTAGAGGTGGCTGGGGTTTCTTGAAGGAGTGTTGTATTGATGCCAATGAGTATATGGTGAAAGAGTTCTATTGTAATGTGTCTCATGTGGTTAAGGACACAAAGGCGATGCATGTGCGGGACAAAATGGTGGTGTTTGATAGGAAGTCATTGAATGAATATTTGGGGTTCAAAGAGGAGGATGAATCTGAATACTTAGCAAAGCTCGCAATGGGTGAAGAAGTGCGTCCTTGGTTGGCTGAGTACTTGGCAGCCTCGGGCACTGTACCAAAATGGTTGAAGGCGGGGGAGAAAATTCTGAGGAACACTTTCAATTCTGAACCCAAGGGTTGGTTGACATTCATTTGCAGTAGACTTGATCCCTCCATACATGATCACTCAGTTCCTTTGACCCGGGCTGTTCTTGAGGCATCTATCATGGCCGGGCTTCCTATAAATGTGGGCAACATTATCTCGAGGTTGATCTCTACGATCGGACAGGAGACCAGCACAAAATACCCCTTCCCGAACACTCTGTCCGTGTACTTTAGGGATTTGGAGGTGAAGAAAAAGCGCTTTGATGTCACGGTAAAACTGGTGACCCCATATTCATGGTATAGTCAGTTGCGTTCCGACAACCCAAAATCAAAAAAGTATCAGCCACCCACCTCTACCCTACCTGGCCAGTCTGAGAAGCCAGCTGTGATCGAGCTATCTACTTAGCCATCCACCATCCCTACTACTACTACTGGTGAGACTTTTCCCCCCGATCCTTCTTCTGTAGCTGGTCCTTCTACTTCAGCTGACCTGGCAGTCCCCTCATCACAGACTCACCGGTTCACTGCCCACTGTCACACCTCCTTTTTACACTACACCATGGGAAGGCGTAAAGGGAGTTTTTCAATTAAAGGACAATCGAAACGGGATTCGTTATTTAATAGATTTAGAGTCGCCACTTGGGAGATTCATGGTGTCCCAGGTCACCGTTTGGATCCCGAATCGAGGAAATTATTGACTCTATATTACAGTCCGTGAACCAAAAATCCGAGTATGGAATTCTGTTAACCCGGGATAAGCTGTTTGGCATTCCTGGGTTCCGTGGTTCTAGCTAGGTCGCTCAACTATTATATTTGGATTTATTTGATTTGAAAACATGTTTTAGCTTTTGTGATTTTAACCTTTAACCGCTTTTATTATTATTTTAATGAGAATTGCAACATCATAAAAACTTGTTTCGAACCGCGTCACATATATGCACCCGTGGTTGTTGACACGTTTTGACTTCGCTGAGATTTGGATTTAAGTCACATAAATTCGAACTCGAGTTTAGGAGGATAATGTTATTAAAATACGCGCCTAATGAGACTATCTTATTTCAATGCAACCATTTATTGAGGGCTCCGCGATTTATTTGTTTTGTTTAGCGAGTCTCATCTCATTTTAAAAAGGCAATCCTAAAGCAATCTATAATTTTCTTTTTTTATTTTCTTTTTATTTTCTAATAATAAAGGGAAAAGTCTTAATTAATTTGTTATTGGACCCAATGATACTTCTGCACCACAGTCCAGCCATTGGGCTCCAAGATAAGCCCAACAAGTATAAAATATACCCAAACCTACACGAGTCAGGCTAGTTTGTCAAAGCCCCTGGCCCAGGGCCAAACGTAAAGGGAATTGAAACTGGACCTGGGCCCGTGCATTAAAGCAAATGAACCTCAATCACGGGAACTAGGCTAGTAAATCCAGATCTTTACACTACATTGAAATGCTAATCAATTGATCACAACACCCTGCTGAATTTACTACCAAAATCAATTAGCAATTAACATTAACTCAAAGGTTTCTGGCCAATAAATTTAAATTACACATTAACGTGATCCTAAACACGTTGCAAACCAACTTAAGCTTTAAATTCCTTATCGTTTCTCATTCTCACTGTAGTATTGATTCCAGTTGGTGAATTGATAGTGCCTACTTGATTTAAGCCAAATTGCTAACATTAATTACCAACCTAAAACTATTAATACTTACGCTGAAACAGTGAACTCGACGAGATGAAAGAGTTGACCTCCATAACAAGTTTGCTTATATTAATTAGTGCAATACGAAAATGCTCGAGATGCATGTTTAGCTCAAAATTAAACTGGACGTGGCCATCACATACTTGTAACTTCAAACTGTTTCTGATTTTAAACTCTTTAACAGAAAAATCCTAAACTAAGATGAGTGTTAGCTATACTAAAGTTATTGCTAAATAGCTACAAGTTAAAATAGTCCATGACAGTCCAATACGAGTTTAAACAATACAAATCAGTAGAGATACTCCTAATTAAACAATCCTAGTTCCGGACAATCCAAACAACAACAACAACAACAACCCAGTATAATCCCACTTAGTGGGGTCTGGGGAGGGTAGTGTGTACGCAGACCTTACCCCTACCCTGGGGTAGAGAGGCTGTTTCCAAATAGACCCCCGGCATCCTTCCCTCCAAGAACTTTCCACCTTGCTCTTGGGGAGACTCGAACTCACAACCTCTCGGTTGGAAGTGAGGGTTGCTTACCATCAAAGCAACCCCTCTTGTCAATCCACATGAACTGAAATTAGACAATTATACAATACTAAACTGATTGTAACTACAAGCATTCACATGAGCACAGACTTGGAATACTACCTCATTTCATTCCAATCGAAGGTTACATCAGTGTGAGTTCGAATGTGTACCCGAAATTGTAATGAAACTTGAAAGAAAGGGTAGTCAGCAGCAATTTAGCAACAACTAGAACCCAGCAGCAACAACAAAACCAATTTGAACCAATATCACTTCACATAAAACCAGGAATACTTCACAGAGACCCAACACCAAATAGCTAACCCAAAATGACTCAATTGAGAACCAAACTCACTCGAAAGCCAATCAGGAGCACCTCTGAAGCTCAAATACCAGAAATCGAACCAGGAAATTCCAATCAGCTACTAAACTTATAAATTAGCTTTGAAATTCAATGAAACAATTTTTTTTTTTTTGAGTTTTTGTTTCTTTTCTTTGTTTATTGATTTTTCTGAAAATCTAAGAGATAAAGGAAGTTTTTTGGGATTTTGGATCTTTAATTTCAGATGATAGGTATTAGAATATCCTTAGGGGGAAATTTTAGGAAGCTGAAAACTTGAAAATCTCGGGCTATGGAACAGTGGAAACTGACTGCCTTCAGCTCTCTATTTCTCACCCTGTGTTTAGCTCCCAAAACTGCCTCAAAGAAAAATCACCGTAAGTCCCCCGGGACTCAACTAAAAGAAAAAACAAGTCACATACCAATATCCAAACTTGTACCAATCTTCAAGACGCCACAAACAACACCGAATCAACCAAATCAAATCGGATTCAAACCTAAGGTTCTAAAATCTTCCAAATTCTGTTTTTGATCAAAAATTCTATCAAACCACGTTAGAATGACCTGAAATTTTGCACACACATCCCAAATGACACAACAGACCTACTATAACTTCCATAATTCCATTCCTATATAAAAATCTCACCTCTCAATCAGGAAACACCACAAATCCATTTTTTTCAATTCAAGCCTAAATCTACTCCGGACCTCCAAACCACATTCCGATCACCCTCGTAAGTCCCAAATCATCTTTCGAAGCTATCCGAACCATCAATTCACATCCGATCTTTTTTTTACATAAGTCAACATCCAGTTAACTTTTACAACTCAAGACTACTCAAAAGAGACCAAATGTCTCTAACCTTACTAAAACAGCTGAGCAAAATAATAAGAAGCAAAAATGGGGAAAATGGAGCAGTAACTCATGAAACAACCAACCGAGTCATTACAATGTGTGCGGCTGCACTTGGGATTATGCGGCCGCACATAAGTGGTGCGGTCCGCACTCCTAAAATTTCCCACTCTCTAAATCTCAATCATGTTGTACGCATATTAATGGATGTGGCCACACTTGACCTCCTGCAGTCACACAATTTTAGTGCAGTCCGCACTTCCTTAGCTGGCAAAAACATACTGTCTAAGTCTCCTTCTGCGGCTATACTGCTATCTCTTTTGTCCTGTTTTGGTTTTTGTTCACTTTAGACTCCTTTATGGGTTGGTTTTGACTTCTTTGGCTCGTTTTCCAATATTTCTGCAAGTATGCACATTTTGTTAGTTTCTGAGAGTAGCTTTTAGCATTTTTGAGCTAAAACACAAGTAAAAGAGTGCAAATAAGCCATCAAAATCCCTACATATCAGTAGACCTTCGTCTCAAAGAAAGATTAAAAAATAGCAGCAAGAAACAACATTAGCAAGATAACTGAAGCGAAAGAACCAACATATAGTGATAACAATCTGAAAATAATAAAGTACAAGACTAACATAGATATTACTAGCGAGGATAAGGGAGACGCACGACTACTTACTAATCTTCTACCCCAATTTTCGATCTCCACAACTTCCTATAAAGGGTCATGTTCTCAGTAAGCTGAAATAGTGTCATATCCTATCTAATCACCTTTCTCTAATAATTTTTTGGCCTACTTTTACCTCTCCGCAGACACCCAAAGGCCAAATTCTTTCACATCCTTACTGAGGATTTGTGACTCACCTTTTCACATGCCAGAATCATCTAAGCCTCGCTTCTTGCATCTTGTCCTCCACCAGGGACACACCTACCTTTTCTAATATTTTCATTCATAATCTTATCTATCCTGGTAAGCCCACATGTCCATCTCAATATTCTCATTTCTACTACCTAAATTTTCTGGGCATGAAAGTTCTTGACTTGCTAACACTCTACCTCATACAACATAGTTGGTCTCATCACCGCTCTATAGAACTCACATTTATGTTTTGGTGGTACATTCTTATCACATAAAACACCAAATGCGAGTCTTCATTTCATCTATATCGCTCGAATATAATGTGTAAAATCCTTGTCATTCTCCCCATTACGTTGGATTATTGACCCAAGATACTCAAAACTTCATCTATTTGGGATGACTTATGTATTAAGCCTCACTTCCGCATCTACTTCATGAGTCATGTCACTAAACTTGCACTCCAAATATTCTATATTAGTCCTGCTCAACTTGGAGCTTTTAGACTTCAGGGTTTGTCTCACCTCCAACCTAGCATTAAACACTGCCTCGCATCTCATCAATCAACACAATGTCATCTACAAATAACATACATCATGACACTTCTCATTGAACGTGATGCATCACTACGTCCATCTCCAAGGTAAATAAAAATGGGTTAAAAGTTAAACCCTGATATAATCCTATCATGACTAGAAAGTGTTCTGAGCCTCTTCTTGTTGTCCTCATTCAGGTCTTAGCTCCATCATATATATCCTTAATCACTCTAGTGTAAGCTATGGGAACACCTCTAGCCTCTAATCATCTCCATAAAATATCTCTCGGGACTTTGTCTTATGCTTTTTCTAGGTCAATGAACATCATATACAAGTCCATGTTCATCTCATTATACTGCTCCACCAATTTTCTAACAAAATGAATGGCTTCCATATTCAACTCCTCGGCATGAATCCCAACTGTCGACATACACACACTCCTTCATACCCTTACTTCCACCACCCTATCCCAATCTCTTATAGTGTGGCTCAACAGCTTGATACCAGTGTAGTTGTTGCAATTCTGGATATCACCCTTGTTCTTGTACAACGGAGTCATCGTACTCCACCTTCACTTTTTGGCATCGTTAATGTCCTAAAAATAACATTAAATAATCCAGCGAGCCACTACAAACCTGCCCTACCCACGTTCTTCTAAAACTTTCGGAGTGCTCCAAATCACCCATCACAATGTTCTTGCCCCCCTCTTCGTTCAAGATTTTATGGAAATACATCTGCCATCTTCGTTTTATAAATGCCTCTTCCATCGAAAATCTACCTTCCTCGTCTTTGATGCACTTCACTTGGTCCAACTCACATGCTTTTTTTTCTCTCACCTTAGTTAGCTTGAACAGCTTCTTGTCTCTACTTGATTTATTTTCATAATGGACAAAATAGTCATTTATAATATTTTCTTATATTTAATAGTTTTAAATAACAAAATTTGTGTATTAATTTGAAATATTTATTTTAAAAATATTAGGATTCTAAATATTAAGACTTTGAAATCAACTGAAATTTTTGTTATTAATATTTTGTTTTTTAAATTAGGTACTAGATTTGAACTCTTAATATTTAAGTCCTAATATAGAAACCCCAGAAACACAGTGTTAACAAAATATGGCATAATCTGTTAGAGATTCTTTCGTGTAATTGAGTAACATAGAAGCGAAAAAATTAATCAATCCTAATTGGTGCTATCATTAGTTTGCTTTAAAGATCTTTTCAAATCAAACTTTCGAGTATTTAAAATAATCAGGTGATATAACTACAATTCATTTATTATCATCTTTAATGTGAACTATACAAATGAACTACAATATATATTTTCATGGTATATTTGTATTACTTTTTTATTCAAGTAATATAATTTTTGTATAATAATTTTAAAACTATACTCATTAATTAGAAGAAATAACCAATAAAATTAAGAATATAAAAGAGAGAAAGACAAAGAGAAGGAAAAGTTATTGGCAAAAGTTAATAGTAATAATAATTATAATAATAAAAATAATAATTGTAATAACAATTATAATTATAATAAAAAATCTGCAAACACAACAATCCAAAGCGAAATGTCAGTTCAACTTTTTTATCTCCTGTAAATAGAATCTTTAGTGTATGGAATTATAATCATAGTTAAATATTTAAAAATTGAGATGAGATAACATTAAAAAGTTTAATCGATAAAAAATAAATTAACGTAATATTAAAAATAATAACTAAATAGTTGAATAAACTAATTAACAAAAGAATTCAATTCAAAAGAATCCAAATTCTTCTTAAAAGTAAAATTATCTTTTAATTTGACAAAGTTTTAGGGTATATATTTTTGTTTTTGTAAGAAAAGCTTTAACGATAAAAAAAAAATCAATTACTATATAGTATAAGAGTCAAATTGGTAAAATGCAAACTTGAATAAATAAGAATTAAATAGAAATATAGTCATGGATGTATGTATGTATGTATGTATGTCTATATGTGTGTGTATATATATGTGACGACCCGACCCGTCGTCTCATGTGTTATTGCTCAGTTTGCCCCATTTTATGCTTCTTCATGTTTCGTTATCGGTATGTGGTGCGTTAGAGTTGATTTGGATTGGTTGTGATAAGAAATGAGACACTTAGTCTCTTGAAGGAAAGCTTAAGTTAGAAAAGTCAACCGAATGTTGACTATTGAGTTAGAGGGCTCGGATGTGATTTCCGGTGATTCGGTTAGTTTCGGGAGTGATTTGTGACTTAGGAGCGAGATCGGAATTGATTTTGGAGGTCCGGAGTAGAATTAGGCTTGAATTGGCGAAGTAAGTATTTTGGCGAATTCCGGTTGATAGGTGAAATTTTGATCCGAGGGTCGGAATGGAATTCAGAGAGTTACAGTAGCTCCGTCAGGTGATTTTGGATATGTGTGCAAAATTTTTGGTCATTCGGAGGTGTTTTGGTATGTTTTTGATCGAATGCGTATTTCGGAAGTTTTTAAGAAACTTAAGCTTGAATCCGAGGTGATTTGATGGTTTTAGCGTTGTTTGATGCGTTTTGAGAGTTGGAACAATTTTGAATGAAGTTTTAGGGTGTGTTGGTATTTTTGGTTGAGGTCCCGGGGGCCTCGGGGTGAATTCGAGTGGTTAAACGAGAGTTTTTGAAGTTTGCTTCAGGTCTGTTGTTGCTGTCATCTGGTATTTCCGCTTCGGCAAAAATGGACCGCAGAATCGGTTCTGCAGAAGTGGGTAAGGGGTCGCAGAAGTGGTCAGGCTTGGGCTAAGGAAATACCGCATAAGCGGAAGATGGACGCTTCTGCGGGTCCGCAGGAGCGGACATTTTACCGCAGAAGCGATTTTGAGAGAACCGCAAAAGCGGAGTTTGAGTCGCATAAGCGAAGATTTGGTTTTTAAGTGAGAACCGCATAAGTGAATTTTTGGCCGGAGAAGCGGTCCCGCATAAGCGGAAGCGGGACCGCAGAAGCGAAAGTCACTGTGGACAGAAGGGTTTTAAATGTTATATTTAATCAGCGAGCAAGAGGTAGTTTCCACCATTTTTGAGCAACTTGGAGAGATTTGGGCCAAAATTTTCAAGGGTTTTGACTGAGAATCGATTGGAGGTAAATTCCTTGGCCTAATTATTCAACTTTATGATAGAATTAGCATGTAAATTGGTGGAAATTTATCAAAAATGGGGTAAGTTAGGGCTTGAGGAATTATAAGTTAAAAATGGAATTTGGAGGGTCAAATGGACTCCGATTTTGGTAAATTTGATATGTATAGACTCGTGGCGAGACGAAGAATCCGGTAATGTTAGTTTTGTAATTTTTCGATAAGTGGGCCCGAGGCTCGGGTTTTGCTAGTTTCGAGATTTTTGCCATATTTTGATTGTTTTCGATTGGGTATTGTTCCCTTGGCATAGTGTGATGCATTCGCTCTGCTTTTGGTTAGATTAGACGCGTGTGGAGGCCGGTTTAAAGGGCAAAGGCGTCGCGGGCTAGAGATTTCGCCTGTTCGAGGTGATTAATACTTGAAAATAATATCCTTAGGGTTTGAAACCCCGAATTTGCACATCATAGTGTTGTATTGAGGTGACTTGCACGCCGGATACGAGCGTGAGGTAGAGCACTGTTGGGGATTGCAACTTGGTCCGTTCCGGTTGTTGATTTTTACCGCGTATTTGACTGAACTACTTGTTATCATCATAATTTGGACTGATTGCCATATTTTGGGCTTCGTGCCGATTATTTGAATCCTTTAGGGATTATTATCACCGTTTCCATGATACTTAGCATGTTAACTGATTTCGGTCCTGAGTTAAACACTGTTTTGAAATGTCCAGACATACTTCTAAGGTTTTAAAACTTAAACTACATATTTTTAAGGTTCGGAACTGAGAACTGTTATTTGAATATTGTCCTAGTGGCTTATCTGCATTTCTGGACTGAGCATGGATCGGGTTGTGCACCGCAGCAGTGCTATGTGTGCATTTTCTGGACTGAGGATAGATCGGGCTGCACGCCGCAGCGGTGTGATATTGATATTGTGCTTGGGATGTAGGAGCCCCTCCGGAGTCTGAACCCCCACAGTGAGCGCGGGTACCTGAACGGATCGGGCTGCGCACCGCAGCGGTCATATGCATTGCATTGCATTCATGCATTGGTTCCTGTTTGTACTACGTGTCATGACATTCAACACTCGTATTTCATTGGCATCCATGCTACTTTTGCACTGTTGACCAGATGCCCTGGTGTTATTTGTTGGTGGAATGTTGTGCTTGAAGGGCTGACTTATGTGCTGACTTGCACTATCTGTTTTGCATTCATTTGCTTAATTTTCGGAAGAGGATATTTTAAAAAAAAAGTTTTTAACTGAACCAGATATTTCTAAAGGATTTTCACGGTTTTACTATTTTCTCAAAGGGTTGTACTGTTCTATATAGCATGATGGAGTGCTCTTACGTGATTTCTTTCCACTCAGTTATTATTTACTCTTATTACTCATTGAGTTGGAGTACTCATTTTACTCCCTGCACCTCGCGTGCAGTTGCAGGTATTGTTCACCTGGTAGCGGGCTATTAGCGGATTGAAGGTATTTCTATTGCGGCTGAGTAAGGTGACCGACAGCATTCGCGGCACCGGACTTCATCTTTAAACTCCAAATTTTATTTTGTATATATTATTGGCCCTGTAATGGTGTTCAATCTTCTTTAGATGCTCGTGACTTGTGATACCCCGGTCGGGTTATGTTGGGTTGAAATTAATAGTTTTTAATGCCATTAAGTTGTACTTTCTATTAATTTATATTTAATAATTGTTAAAGAGAGGATTTGGGTTAGTTGGCTGGCCTTGTCTTCACGAGAGATGCCATCACGATCGGGTATGGAAACTGGGTCGTGACAAATTAGTATCAGAGCCTAGGTTACTACGTCTCACGAGTCCTGAGCAGGTTTAGTAGAGTCTCGCGGATCGATACGGAGACGTATGTATTTATCCTCGAGAGGTTGCAGAACCATTAGGAAACTTCACTTTCTTGGAATTCTTATCGTGCGTACTTGATTCAGCTTGAGGTATAACTTTTGAAATTCCTTCCACACATCTGTTTGTGCACGTGAGCGCTCAGTATTGTATGTGCCTTGATGGCTTGTGATTCCCCGATCAAGTGGCGAGATATGATCTCTGTGAGTATGATGTTCGGCCAATCTGGAGGACTTGAGGCCAGATCTTTGCCTATGGCTTGAGCACCGAGGTGCTGATTGTGTGAGCAAGTGTTTTGAACTTATATGTTCTGTATTGTCCCTATTAGCCAGAATGGCAGTTGGATATCCATGGGATGAGTATGTTAGTACTACGAGATGTATCTATATGACTTGATACTGACGAAAAAGTCTGCTGGATAATAGATGAACTGTTAAGTGTTAGATTCCTATTGTGATTCTATGTGTAGCCTGAGTTATGGGCGCGTGAAGATTATTTTTCGTGTCTCCTAGTTGGAAAGTAAAGTGCATTACATGTGGCGGTATGAGTTCAGACTCAGGAAGACTAAATGAATGTGTTATATGTATGGCGGTGGAAGGTGTGCTAAAATACTAAACTGAGGCGAAGTAGGTGGGTTATCTCCTACAGAGTGTTCTTGAGTGGTATGATCCTTATGTGTCCGTTAGAAGATCCCATGTGTAATTGAAAGGTACGTGTTGTAATTTGAAAATTTGGGTCACTTAAAAGAGTGGACTCAGCTGATGTGAGGATGAATGCGAGGTTTGTAGAGGATTTAAGTACCAGATGATTTGTGTTTTCATAAACTAGTAGATGATTTGAGTTTAATCTCACTATAATATTGTGGCATCATTAGAGTAAAAGTACTATGGGTTATTGAATGTGTCCTGATAGATAGCTTCGAGCCAAGTTGGGGAGGTTGTTGTTGATTAGCTGATCGCACGGTTGTGCAATATGTTGGTTCCGTTTTGAGGTATACTGGCGGATTAGTCTTGGTTGCAGAAAATGAGCCGAGGATGGCACGAGTGAAGCAAAATTTTGATAAAGGTTGATAGTGCTTCATAGATGTGATGAAATAATAGGATTTCTTGAGCTGTTGTTGATAAAGAATGCTCAGTGTATAGAGAAGAAAGATGTTTATTTGTATTGGAATGAGATCATATCCTGCGGTGTCAGAGTGCCAATAAGGCACGAGTGGTTCTGTTCATTGAGTCAGGTAATTTGCAGTTTGAATAAGCGTGAATGACTTTCTAGAATGATTCTAAGGTGTTCAAGATTTTACATGTAATGATCAGGTGTTTTAAGGTTGTGTATATAGTTAGAGACTATATTTTCATTGGAAAATGTCAAGGCTTGTGGTATTTTTATGTTAATTATGGGATTCTATGCATCAATATCGGGAAAGTAATGGTAATGAATTCAGATTCGTAAGAAGTTCTTCAAAGTAAAGTATTCTGAAATGTGGTATTTCTGGAAGCATTTGAGGGAGTATCCGGTGGCCTATGGGTCTTAGACAGGGTGGACTTATGTTCGAGTCTCCTGTAGTAAGCTGGATTTAGGCGTTTTGATGCTACAGCGAGAGAGAAATATCAAGTTGATGATGAATCAGAAGGGAAATTTGATAGACGGAATAGCTTGATAATAGACCGAATAAGTATGGTAAGGGTATGATTAATTCTTTGTATGTGTTCGAGGTAATGAGCTTTTACAGGCATTTTGCTGCAATGCTCTTGAGTTTTGACGGCTTGCTCAGCTTGGTTTAGATAGAAGGATTCAGTCCTGGCAGTTTAGTTTGAGCGAATGGAATTAGGAAAGAGTCCCTGTTGGGTTTTATCGTGGTTTGGAGATGTATATATTTTCTATGGACATGCGGAGCATGGAGTGTGTAATGATTTTTCTTCTAAATGGGATCAATTAAAGTTCTTGACTTGTTGAGTGCGTCGATGTCTGCGGCGTGGAAGGGAGATAAAAGTTCTCATGTTATCCTTGGAGGGTATGGTATGTGCGGTATGTTGTAGAGGATCGATACTGGCGTGTGTGAGGTTTCGGTTCAGTTCTGAAAAGAAGTTCATAAAATTCTTAGGCAACGGGTAGCCTCAGGTAATCAAGGAAATGGTACTGCTGAATGGGAGTGATTTGATGAGAGTATACGTCTCAGGAAAGTGTAATGTGGTTAAACTGATGATACTTCGGTAGTATTGCGGCACTTTCTTGCTAAATCGAGTGTTGATATCTGTGTTTGTTCTATGGCACAGGAGAATTTTAGAATATCTTTCATGGAATGATTGGGTACTCAAGGTGTAATTTGTATTCATATGGCGGAATTTAGGATCAGGTACAGTGATTCGTGTGCTATATGGAGTTGGAGACTGGGAGTTCTCAGGTACAGACTATGTGGTGGTTGTGGATCGTGTGTACCGGGACCGTTTAGCGGCTATTGGGATTTGGAGACCCGAGTGGATCTTTCTTTGCTTGGTATATTAGATTGTGGATACGATATTGGGGGGTAGACTGGTTGTCTCAGTGTTGGGTTATTCTAGACTGTTGTGCTATGGGCTATGTCGGAAAATGCCACAGGTTGCGTGGCGTAGTGCATCCGATTATGTTCTAGCGAAGTGGTTTGTATCCCAAAGACGAGCGGACGACTAGGAAGGATTGCTTTTCTTAATTGGGCCTTCGTGGCGGATGTCAGTGTAGAGGTTCTACCATTGATTCAGTTCCAGTATTGAGGGACACCTTTCGGATGCGTTCCTTGTGGCGAGGCATGTCGCCGGGCGAGACTGTGGATTTTAGTATTTATTTGGTGCCGGGGACCGTATCGTACGACTCCGGCAGGAGTTATAGTAGTGGAAGGAGCAGTTTTAGGCTTCTTCATAATGAGTTTGTTGGCAGGCCAAGGTGGCTATATATTTAGCTTAGAGTTAGCTTGGTTGGCCCCGAGTTGTATTGTTGAGGGATAGGTTGATTCGATCGTTCTTGTGCTTGTTAGTGATCTGGGGAGATCTATGAGTTGCTCTTCTATGCTGTGAGACATTATGATTAGTAGGATATGGGCACATGTGGTGCGGTTCTATTGAGGATTCACAGAGAAGGTCGAGCGGGAAGAGTAATTGAGTGTTGCTCGGTAAATGGAGTATTGGTTATGATCTATCAGGTTGCATGTCGTATGTTATTTGTTTCACCATGGGTGTAATGAATTTATTTAGTTCCAGATATCAAATTGCGCGCGGCTATCTGTCACTCCCCAATTTCCTAACCCGATCGTGATGGCGCCTCTCGTGAAGACAAGGCCAGCCAACTAACCCAAATCGTCTCTTTAACAATTATTAAACATAATGAATAGATAACTACAGCTTAACAACAATAATAACCAGTGTTTACCGCCCAACATAACCCGACCGGGGTGTCACAAGTCACGAGCATCTAAAGAAAACCTGAACACAACTACAGGGCCAATAATATACAAAATTAAATTCTGATATTCTAAAGACAATGTCCGGTGCCGCGAACGCTGGCGGTCACCTTGCTCAGCTACAATAATAATACCTTTAATCAGCTAATATCCCGTTACCGAGTGATCAATACCTGCAGCTGAACGCGAGGTGCAGGGAGTAAAGTGAGTACTCCAACCCGGTGAGTAATAAAAGTAAATAACAACTGAGCGGTAAGAAATCACGTAAAACATATCGTCATGCGGTATAGAAGCAGAGAAAAACCCTTCAATTGAGAAAATCAGTGAAAACTGTGAAATCTTTAGAAATATCTTGGCTTAGTTTAAAATCTCTTTTTGAAAATGATCCTTTCAACAGTTGTGAAAATAATTTCAACAAGTAAGAAATAATCAAAAATCTACCCCTCGAGCTCAATATCAACATCTCAGTACAGTATCAGCCCCGCGGGCTCACTCCCAACTCACAAAGTACAACACCAGCCTCTCGGGCTCACTCCCAACTCACAAGGTACAACATCAGCCTCTCGGACTCAATATCAGTATCTCAAAACAGTATCAGCCCCTCAGGCTCAGAACGATATGAAGCAACCGAACAATAAAATTAGAGCACATAATTATTATGGCAGATAATGCAAATAAGGAACAAATGCATGAGTGCAATGCAATGTATATGACGGTACACTCTAGTACCCGTTGCGGCATGCAGCCCGCTCCATTTCTTTCATCCAAACCAAATGAAAGAAATGAAAGAAATAAGCCAAATCCGTGTTTAAAAGAATCTGTCCGTATTTCGTCGAGTTGTATCTTGCACTTGTACTGTAGAAGTTGTACATCCTATTAAAATTGTTCCTTGTCGTACACCTTCTTTTTAAACACCTATAATGTCTTGTATAAATATCCAAATGACAAACGGTTTGAAGATTTAGAAACTAGACTCGAAGATCTTTAATTTGATAGGTTTTACACCATATAACTCTTTATATATCCGAGATATGAGCTTCTTAAATAGGCTCCATGAAATCAGAAAATTCTGGAGAAACTGCTCCACCAGTAATTTTCAATCGATCATAACATTTACTACATATTTCCAAATTATGATTTCTTTAACTTTCTGGAAACTAGACACAAAGGTCTACAACTTTTATTTTTGAATCATCTCAAAATTCCATGTAGATCAAAAGATATAGTCCTCTAAATTATGCAACTTTTGTTGTCCAAAGACAGCTTAGCAGCAGAAATTTCTGCAGCTTTTTCTTTTCTTTTTGGTCCGAATGTCATTCCTTAACCTTTTAAAATCCACCCGAGGACCTCGGGACCTTAACCAGTTATAACAACATGTCCTACAATATTATCCAAACTTGTTCCAACCTTCAGAACACCCAAAATAACATCAAAACATCAAATCATCATCGGATTCAAGCCTATAAATCTCAAGAACTTTCAAATTCCACATCCGATGCCGAAACACGTCAAAACTAGTCCGAATGACCTCAAATTTTGTAGACAAGTCTAAAATGACATAACAAAGCTACAGAAACTCTCGGAATTCTATTCCGACCCTCGGATCAAAATCTCACCTATCAACCGGAATTCGCCAAAATGCTAACTTTGCCAATTCAAGCTTAATTCTATAGCGGTCATCACAAAAATATTCCGGACACACTCCTAAGTCCCAAATCATCTAACGAAGCTATCCGAACCACAAAATTTGCATTTTGAGTGCTCTAACACATAAGTAAATATCTGGTTGACTTTTCCAACTTAAGCTTCCTTAAAAGAGACTAAGTGTCTCAAACCTTACCAAAATCATTCCGGAATGACTTCAAATTTTGCACACAAGTTACATTCGACATTACGGACTTTCCCCAACTTTCGGAATCGCATTACGAACCCGATATAAAAATTTCCACTTCCGGTCGAATTTTCTCAAAAACCTTCAAAATTTTTATATTTAGCCAAATGACTTCAAAATGACCTCCGGACATCCGAATTCACTTTCGATCGCGCTCCCAACTCCAGAATCACCATACGGAGCTATTCCCAGACTCGGAATCCCAAACATACATCTATATCACTAAAATGCCTTCCAACCCAAATTTATGAAATTCTTCTAAAATACTAACTTCCACAATATACGCCGAAATGGTCATGGGTTATCCAAAACCAAATTTGGACATACGCCCAAGTCCGAAATCATCATACGAACATGCTGGAACTTTCAGATCCCGATTCCGAGGTCGTTTACTCAAAATTCCAGTCTTACCCATTTTCTTCAACTTAAGGCTGCCGCAATGAAAATTTTCTTTCCAATTTGACTCCGAATTTCCTGAAATTCAATTCTAACCATACGCACAAGTCAATATACCTGAAATGAAGTTGTTCATGACTTCCAACTGCTGAACGATGCGCTAGAGCTCAAAACGACTGGTCGGGTCGTTACATTCTCCCCCACTTAAATAGACGTTCGTCCTCGAACTTTCCAAGAAATGCTCTTAAGTTATCTGAAATCACTCTTTTATCCATACAATAAGCTTAGAACCCAATTCCAACACATGAAATTCTATGTAAGACATGTTCCCTGTATATAAACACTGTATCAACTACCACACGAGGTACCAGAACACGACTGTGTACCTTTGTTGAATTAGCACCATGCATCGCATAATTCACCGTCTAACCACAATGACACTCCATGAACATTAATAGCCAAAATTCCACGACTCTGATGCTCCCACTGCATATGATGATATACCTATACATTCTGTTATAATGTTGATGATACAACCACAACGGAGGAGGTGTGCAGAAATTTCTAACCAATTGCAGAGTTAACCCAACATTAATTCTCTCCTTTTTGACTAAAATCATCACCTTATTACTACCCAAATACTGGTAATTGCCCTGTAATATACCTCACATAATCCCACTATAATGGTCCCCGATACCAATAGTCTCGCCTCACCTAGTACGAGCTGCTCAGACAACCAATTACCACAGACAATGACCAACGGTCTCACATGATGCAAAAATGCGCCAATAGGCCATAACGCGAACAAGATACATAAGGAAATGATTTAGGAATGGACTGCTCAACTCACACAACTAATATGGACTTTTCCCCGGAGAATAGGAATTTATCAAGTCATTTCACAGCACGCATGGCACAATCATAATATTACATGAATTGACGAACACGGAACAACATATGATATTCCAACACCCCTCCTTGAGGAGCGCTATACTAAAATGAACACACCTGACTCACATGAAGCCCATAATCCTATTTAAATCCATTCACCCACTTCAGGTCGATTCTGCTCGCACTAAACTCGGCTGATAGCCTTTCCTGGACCCGTAATAAGTCATTTCTTCTCATCACACACAAGAACTACCACCATAGCCGGGACAACACCCCACAATCCACAACCAAATGAACCGAACAACTTCATATAGATCTTAGATATCCTTCCAACATTTCAACTTTCATAAGTCCCCAAAATTTGACTAACTCCCAGATTTTTTTTCAAATATTTCGGTAGAGTCTCCCTTGTAATTAGGCATATCCACCTGTCAGAGTAACACCAAAACAACTCCTAACAGCATGTCCACAACCTAACAAGTACCATAAGTACATCGATAACACTAATCTCCGCATTACAAGCCCGACATTATCACAATGATATCTTGACATGAAACACATCATTTGTTTGATCATAACCACATTTTTGGTCTTAATAGTTGTTCATAAATAATTCCATTATTATCAATAAATCTCATATTAACCACCACCTCAATTCAAATTTTTACAATACTGACAACAGAATGTGAAGGGTGAAGACCTTATTATTACTTACTCGAATAAATGAGTCACATTTAACGCCACCTGGGAACTCATCTAATAAGCTAAAACTCAATGTTTACAGTACAAAAATGGCTAAATATGAACATAAAGTATACAAGAATTATCAAATCAACCTAACTTGCATGACTCCCTTTTAATATTATCGTACGAATTAAACATTACAAAGGGAAACTTTAAACTCATAAATATTTACCACAAGGACCTCGTCCTTACATAACCTCCACCGCGGCTTGCAGCCCGGTTTAAATATTTCACATTGTGCCAACTACAGTTTTCAATTTCCTTTCTTTATTCTTCTCAATAAATTTCGTAAGCTTTTTTTTTCATAGCATATAACGAACCCTCATACCGGTATGGCATATAATTCATAAAAAAAAGTTGGAACCAATTATTCTGAAACACATTAAACCCATTGTAGTGAATAATAAACATTACTTTAACCTTACCCGAAATCCTTGTAGCCCAATTTCTAACATTCAGAATTCTTTTCAAGACTCGAATCTCACATACACACACTGAATAAGTCCGAACAAACTGTGTCAGGCCATAACAATAACCCTAGATATAATCGCATAACATACTACACAACTCGTATACTCGTAACACCATTCTCGATCACCATAACCACTCAAACCAACCAAGTACCAGTAGGAAACCCCACATTAAATAGAACCTCGCTCCAAAACCTTTGTACCCCATCAATAATGAAGAAATATATAGGAACTCATAATACACAACACGTTCCCCATACCTGTATAAAGTGTCTGGTTTAAACCATGGTAGAAACTATCAAGAACACTTGGAAATCCATTTCTCCTAATCAAGCTATCATAACTAAATTCCTCTAATTCAACCAGGCCACGCAGGTCATCAAACTCAAGAATATTGCCATATTACTACAGCTAGTTCAACAAAAATTCTTCACAAGCTTAGGCAACACAGACCGTAAAATACCTCAATTCCACTACTAAGATCACCTTCATTCTCATGACAATGAACTCAACTTTCTCAATTAGAGTCAAATTCAAATCTTAACACATACACCCTGTCAATAGAAAAGAAACTCTCTACTCAACATTCTAAGGAACACACCTACGTAGATTATTTTGCATGAGATAACCCACCTGCTTTGACTCCAATGAACATTTTTGTATACCTTCTACCGTTATACATATTACACAGTCACTTAGTCTTCCTAAGTCTAAACTCATACCATAACATGAAATTTACTTCACTACCAACTAAGTTACATGAAAGGATTCTTCACGCGCCCATAACTCGGAGTTACACATCCAACCACAATGGAAATCGAACACTTAGTAGTTTACCTATCATCTAGAAAATCTTCCTCGACTCTTCCACGTCATATAAAAACATCACGCAGTACTAACATATTCATCACATAGCTATCCAGCTGTCACTCCCACCATTAGGGACAATACTGAACATATAAGTTGAAAACACTAGCTCGCACCATCAGCACCTTGGTGCTCAAGCCATAAGCGAAGATCCGGCATCAAGTCCTCCAGATTGGCCTAACATCAACTCATATAAATCACATCTCACCCCTCGATCGAGGAAATCACAAGCCATCAGGACACGTCTGATACCGAGCCCTCATACGCGCATGCGAATGCGTGGAAGGAATTTCAAAAGTTTCTCTTCAAGATGAATCAAGGACGCACGATAAGAATTCAAGAATGTAAAGTTTTCCTAAAGGTTCTGCAGCCTCTCGAGGATAAGTACAGACGTCTCCATACCGATCCACGAGACTCTACTAAACCTGCTCATGACTCGTGAGACCTAGTAACCTAGGCTCTGATACCAACTTGTCACGCCCCAATTTTCTAACCCGATCGTGATGGCGGCTCTCGTGAAAACAAGGCCAGCCAACTAACCCAAATGGTCTCTTTAACAATTATTAAACATAAATGAATAGATAAATACAGCTTAACAACAATAATAACCAGTGTTTATAGCCCAACATAACCCGACCTAGGTGTCACAAGTCACGAGCATCTAAAGAAAACCTGAACACAACTACAGGGCCAATAATATACAAAATTAAATTCTAATATTCTAAAGACAATGTCCGGTGCCGCGAATGCTGGCCGTCACATTGCTCAGCTACAATAGTAATACCTTCAATCAGCTAATATCCCGCTACCGGGTGATCAATACCTGCAGCTGCACGCGAGGTGCAGGAAGTAAAGTGAGTACTCCAACCCAGTGAGTAATAAAAGTAAATAACAATTGAGCGGTAAGAAATCACGTAAAACATATCGTCATGTTGTATAGAAGCAGAGAAAAACCCTTCAATTGAGAAAATCAGTGAAAATTGTGAAATCTTTAGAAATATCTTGGATTAGTTTAAAACTGATTTTTGAAAATGATCCTTTCAATAGTTGCGAAAATAATTTCAACAAGTAATAAATAATCAAAAATCTGCCCCTCGGGCTCAATATCAACCTCTCGGTACAGTATCAGCCCCGCAGGCTCACTCCCAACTCACAATGTACAACATCAGCCTCTCGGGCTCACTCCTAACTCACAAGGTACAACACCAGCCTCTCGGGCTCAATATCAGTATCTCAGAACAGTATCAGCCCCTCAGGCTCAGAACGATATGAAGCAACCAAACAATGAAATTAGAGCACATAATTATTATGGCAGATAATGCAAATAAGGAACAAATGCATGAGTGCAATACAATGCATATGACGGTACACTCTAGTACCCGCTGCGGCGTGCAGCCCGCTACATTTATTTATCGTTGACGGCGCTCACTAGGGGTGTGTACAGACTCCGGAGGGGCTCCTATAGCCTAACCGCAATATGAGCCATCTCGTGGCATCAAATAGGCTCTCGGCCTCAATATCAATATATCATTGCTGCGGCGTGCAGCCCGATCCGTATCAATATATCACTGTTGCGGCGTGCAGCCCGATCCATATCAATATATCACTACTGTGGCGTGCAGCCCGATCCATATCAATATATCATTGCTGCGGCATGCAGCCCGATCCATATCAAGTATAAACATCCTCACTATCGGGTCCTCGACCCATTTCAGTCAAGTAATGCACAGCCTCTCGGGCATAACAAGTTATAGGGATCTTCGCCCTCATATACTTTTCATTCAATATTCATGTTCAAAAATACAGTTCTTATAACATTTTTAACAGTTGAAAACATGACTGAGAGTATGGTTTTATGCAAACAAGTGAGGAAAAACACATAAGGATCCCCTAAGGATTCTACAGGTCGGCACAAGGCCCCAAACTTAGCAGTAAGCTCAATTCTCAATAATAAAGTATGCGTATCAATCGCCAATATAGCAGAAAATAACACCCGGGATGGACCAAGTCACAATCCCCGATAGTAAACGACCCTGCACTCGTCATAGAATGCATGTCACGCCTCAATATAGCATTACGATGTGAATGTCCGGGGTTTCAAACCCTCAGGATATCATTTACAAGCATTACTCACCTCAAGACGGCCAAAAGTCTAGCTCGTTATGCCCTTGCCTCTCGAATTGGCCTCCTCGTGCCACGAATCTGCCTAAAATCACAACGAATATATCGCATTATGCTAAAGGGACAATACCCAATCGAAAGCAATCGAAAAATATCAAAATTCACGAATTTGACAAAACCCGAGCCCTGGGCCCACGTCTAGAAACTCAAAAATGTTTATACCAAAATGTTCTTCATCCTCTCACTATTCTGTACATATAAAGAACACAAAAATCGGATCTCGTTTGACCCTTCAAATCGACCCTAGAAGATCTTAAAATCACAAACCCTAAAACCCCACTTTTCTACTGATTTTTCATGTTCTAATTCATATATAATCTTGTTTTTAACTTGGAAATAAGTAGAAACAACTCACCTTTGATGCTTGATGAAATCCCCCTTGAAATTCTCTCCAAAATCATCCAAACCAAATGAAAGAAATAAGCCAAATCCGTGTTTAAAAGAATCTGCCCGTGCTTCGTCGAGTTGTATCACTTGTGCTGTACAAGTTGTACATCCTATTAAAATTATTCCTTGTCGTACACCTTCTGTTTAAACACCCATAACATCTTGTATAAATATCCAAATGATAAATGGTTTGAACATTTAGAAACTAGACTCGAAGATATTTAATTTAATAGGTTGTACACCATATAACTCTTTATATATCTGAGATATGAGCATCTTAAATAGGCTCCATGAAATCAGAAAATTCTGGAGAAACTGCTCCACCAGTAATTTTCAATCGATCATAACTTTTACTACAGATGTCCAAATTATGATTTCTTTAGATTTCTGGAAACTAGACACAAAGGACTACAATGTTTGTTTTTGAATCATCTCAAAATTCCTTGTAGATCAAAAGATATAGGCCTCTGAATTATGCAACTTTTGTTGTCCAAAGACAGCTTAGCAGCAGAAATTTCCGCAGCTTTTTCTTTTCTTTTTGGTCCGAATTTCATTCTGTTAACCTTTCGAAATCCACCCGAGGCCCTCAGGACCTTAACCAATTATAACAACATGTCCCACAATATTATTCAAACTTGTTCCAACCTTTGGAACACCCAAAATAACATCAAAATATCAAATCATCATCAGATTCAAGCCTATGAATCTCAAGAACTTCCAAATTCCACATCTGATGCCGAAATACGTCAAAACTAATCCGAATGACCTCAAATTTTGCAGACAAGTCTAAAATGACATAACGAAACTATAGAAACTCTCGAAATTCCATTCCGACCCTCGGATCAAAATCTCAGCTATCAACCGAAATTCGCCAAAATGCTAACTTTGCCAATTCAAGCTTAATTCTACACCGGTCATCACAAAAATATTCCGAACACACTCCTAAGTCCCAAATCACCTAACGAAGCTATCCGAACCATAAAATTTACATTTCGAGTGCCCTAACACATAAGTCAATATTCGGTTGACTTTTTCAACTAAAGCTTCCTTAAAAGAGACTAAGTGTCTCAAACCTTACCAAAATTATTCCGGAATGACTTCAAATTTTGCACACAAGTCACATTCGACATTACGGACTTTCCCCAACTTTTGGAATCGCATTCCGACCCCGATATCAAAATTTCCACTTCCGGCCGAATTTTCTCAAAAACCTTCAAATTTCTATATTTAGCCAAATGACTTCAAAATGACCTCCGGACATCCGAATTCACTTTCGATCGCGCTCCCAACTCCAGAATTACCATACGGAGCTATTTCCAGACTCGGAATCCAAAACAGACATCTATATCACTGAAATGCCTTCCAAACCAAATTTATGAAATTCTTCTATAATACTAACTTCCACAATATACGCTGAAATGCTCATGGGTTATCCAAAACCAAATTCGGACATATGCCCAAGTCCGAAATCATCATACGAACATGCTGGAACTTTCAAATCCCGATTCCGAGGTCGTTTACTCAAAATTCCAGTCTTAGCCATTTTCTTTAATTTAAGGCTGCCGCAATGAAAATTTTCTTTCCAATTTGACTTCGAATTTCCCGAAATTCAATTCTAATCATACGCACAAGTCAATATACCTGAAATGAAATTGTTCATGACTTCCAACTGCTGAACGATGCGCTAGAGCTCAAAACGACCGATCGGGTCGTTACACTATCGATTTTGAGTATAGTGACTTGAGGTACTTCATATGTAACAGTGTTTGGATAGGATCGTGCATTGTAGCGAGGCTACGTGGAGTTATGACCTTTTGAGGTAGATTCATGTGTTCTATTTTATGATGTGAGACGGGGTCTCATCCTCGTGTTGTGATGGTACTGATGAGCTTGAGGTACAGCTCTTTCGTTTGAGTCAATTGTCATGATTTGAGTATGTTCAAACAGTTTCTCATTGGTGTGTGTATTATGCAAGTTGTGGCTTAGGCCTGTGTTGAGGTGTCATATCACCAGAGTGGTGTGTTGGATTCGAGGGGATCGTTGGAGTCATTAATGAATGCGAACAGATGTGATTTCAGATTGTTAGAGGGTTAATATTGAGGTTTGGCCCGGAAAT
Organism: Nicotiana glauca; assembly: GCA_026770625.1. NCBI lineage: Eukaryota > Viridiplantae > Streptophyta > Magnoliopsida > Solanales > Solanaceae > Nicotiana > Nicotiana glauca. The sequence continues at coordinate 167,811 of MU784405.1, forward strand.
CTATTGTGGTATTAGTCAACAAGGAAGTGGCTTCATGTATGGTTGACCTGAGGAATGGTTACGGTTTATCGTGTATTTTATTTATCATTGGCAGTATATGAAAGTAATGGAATAAGACTTTTTAGCTAATAAGAGGTTTACAATCGGTATTTGGTTATTGTGGGCAACTGTCGTGAATAGAAGTTATCGTTTTGAGTGTTTGGATTATGTGGTATACCATATGATTTCACCTGAGGTTATAGGTATAAGTTATTACAGCTGGTTCGAGCTTATTCTGAGTATATATGTGAGGTTCTGATTTTGAGTATGTCTTCGGAAAGTGCAAAGTGGTTCTACAGTTTATAGTCTAGATGGACTGTGAAATTTTAGCTGTGTTGTATTATCGGAACTATGTGAGATAGGGTGACGTGGGATCACCCCGAGTATATGCTTGGTAAGGAAATTCAGCTATTGGTTGGCTTCTAGTACAACTATGGGTACGCTCAAGGACAAGCGTTTGTTTAATTTGGGGAAGATGTGACGACCCGACCGTCGTCTCATGTGTTATTGCTCAGTTTCCCCCATTTTATGCTTCTTCATGTTTCGTTATCGGTATGTGGTGCGTTAGAATTGATTTGGATTGGTTGTGATAAGAAATGAGACACTTAGTCTCTTTAAGGAAAGCTTAAGTTGGAAAAGTCAACCGAATGTTGACTATTGTGTTAGAGGGCTCGGATGTGATTTTTGGTGATTCGGTTAGTTTCGGGGGATGATTTGTGACTTAGGAGCATGATCGAAATTGATTTTTTAGGCCTGTTGTAGAATTAGGCTTGAATTGGCAAAGATAGTATTTTGGCGAATTTCGGTTGATAGGTGAGATTTTGATCTGACGGTTGGAATGGAATTCCGAGAGTTGCAATAGCTTCGTCAGTTGATTTTGGATATGTGTGCAAAATTTCAGGTCATTCGGAGGTGTTATGGTCGGATTTTTGATCGAATGCGTATTTCGGAAGTTTTTAAGAAACTTAGGCTTGAATCCGAGGTGATTTGATGGTTTTAGCGTTGTTTGATGCATTTTGAGAGTTGGAACAAGTTTGAATGATGTTTTAGGGTGTGTTGGTGTTTTTGGTTGAGGTCCCGGGGGCCTAGAGGTGAATTCGAGTGGTTAAACGAGAGTTTTTGAAGTTTGCTTCAGGTCTGTTGTTGTTGTCATCTGGTATTTCCGCTTCTGCGGAAATGGACCACAGAAGCGACTCTGCAGAAGCGAGTAAGGGGTCGCAGAAGCGGTCAGGCATGGGCTAGGGAAATACCGCATAAGCGGAAGATGGACGCATCAGCGGGTCCGCAGGAGTGGACATTTTACCGCAGAAGCGGTTTTGAGAGAACCGCAGAAGCGGAGTTTGAGTCGCATAAGCGAAGATTTGGTTTTTAAGTGAGAACCGCATAAGCGGATTTTTGGCCGCATAAGCGGAAGCGGGACCGCAGAAGCGAAAGTCACTGTGGACATAAGGGTTTTAAATGTTATATTTCATCCGCTAGCAAGAGGTAGTTTCCACCATTTTTGAGCGACTTGGAGAGCTTTGGGCGAGCATTTTCGAAGGTTTTGACTGAGAATCGATTGGAGGTAAATTCCTTGGCCTAATTATTCAAGTTCATGATAGAATTAGCATGTAAATTGGTGGAAATTCATCAAAAATGGGGTAAGTTAGGGCTTGAGGAATTATAAGTTAAAAATGGAATTTGGAGGGCTAAATGGACTCCGATTTTGGTAAATTTAATATGTATAGACTCGTGGAGAGATGAAGAATCCGGTAATGTTAGTTTTGTAATTTTTCGAGAAGTGGGCCCGGGGCTCGGGTTTTGCTAGTTTCGTGATTTGCCATATTTTGATTGTTTTCGATTGGGTATTGTTCCCTTGGCATAGTGTGATGCATTCGCTCTGCTTTTGGTTAGATTAGACGCGTGTGGAGGCCGGTTTGGAGGGCAAAGGCGTCGCGGGCTAGAGATTTCGCCTGTTCGAGGTGATTAATACTTGAAAATAATATCCTTAGGGTTTGAAACCCTGAATTTGCACATCATAGTGTTGTATTGAGGTGACTTGCACGCCGGATACGAGCGTGAGGTAGAGCACTGTTGGGG
>MU784407.1:0-12158 GCA_026770625.1 Nicotiana glauca
TAGTATGGTTTTTTTTTTTTTTAACTTAAATACGTTTTTTGACTTTGAAATACACCTATTTAGGTTCCCAGCTCCTTACTAGTTTGGCCACTGTGGTGCTCATGCTCAGGGAGGTTGACTACTTTTTCCTTTCTGAATGTGATAACAGTCTGAGCAGTACAAGAAATTGTACATAAACTAGAATCACAACATATTATAGAAACTAATCTTTTTCTTTTCTGAATTTGAGCTAAAGGTTTGAGCAATACAAGTAACTTCACATAAGCAAATAGTTGCACATAAGCAAATAACTGCAACAAACCATGTCAGCTAGTCATTTTCTATCATAAAGGTTTTAAATTGTATATATAGTTTATTCTGCAAAGTAAGGCAAGCAGACAAGCAATTTACTGTACGCATTCTAATGTAGCCCTTGACTTATGAAAGAAACTTCAATTCACCTCTAAATGAGTGTTCAAGTTTCCCCTTCAATAATCCTCATATACAGCGCTCCAAAATAAATATTTATGAAATTTAAAATAATTAATTTAATCAATCTTATTCAACCATCTTCATATATAGCCATTAATGGCTTTTCATACCATTTAACCCATAATTCTCACATATTTCATAATCTCTAGTCATGATCTATCATAAAGTAACTAACTTTAATACTAGAAAATAATAAAACTTACCTTCAATAATGCCTCTACAAACCCTAGTTTTCTGGGTCTTCAAGAACTATTCTTGGATGGAAACGTAGGTTTCAAGAATTAGAAGATGTTAAACGATGTTAATCTCTTATTTCTTGTTGAAAACTCACCTTAGGTGACGTAGGATGACCTAGGGTTAATATTTCCTTGGGGTGTTATGAATGAAAAATAAATATATTTTTGGACATTTTATAGGCTTGGGGTAACCTGTTACCATGGTTAGAATATGTGGCCACAATTGGCTTGGTCCCTCAGACATTCCTTCAAAGCCACATTTTTGGAATCCACCATGGTTCACTTGTAGACACAGTCAACCTCCACGGTTCGAACCATTAGCCACGGTTGTCTCCGGGGGTCAGGTTATTGCTATGATACCATTCATTAAAAAAGTAATAACTTATATGACAAACAGTTTGAAGTTATAGAAAGTAGACTCGGAAAGCTTTCATTTGATATATCTCTCATAGCTCAAATTATCATAAGCTGGAAGATATGATCAGTTCAATTTAGGTCATATGCGAATATTCGCTTTCTTTTCTTAAATAATCCCAATTTGTTCCATACTATCTTTTCCTCCTCTAAACACCCATATGACCTTTCAAACATTCGATTTACATATTATTGTATTGGGGAAAATTGTATACATAAATGAATGGTGACATATCATGACACGTGGAATAGACAATAGGTTATAATTGGTCTAAGAATTATAGACTGGCACGGACAAAAAAGAGGTACGAGACAAAAGGACAAAAAGGGAGGTACGAGACAGAAGGAGGTACGAGATAATAGGCTCAGCAACCCCGTACCTATTTGAGATCAATTACATACGAGCAACGGGAAGAATAATGAACATGGCTAAAGAAGAAGATACAACATTTTAAGAGTAATAAATGCTAGAACCATTAAGGAATATTTGTGTTCAATGTAATGATTATGTAACGTAACTTTTAATGTTATTAATTATTCATAATAGCCTCATTATGACTTAGGTGTAACGGATATTCCTAAAGATTCTCAAAAGGACCTATAAAAGGAAAAATATGTAATCAGTTGAGACACAAGTTATTATTGAAATACACTCTGATTTGCTAGCTTACATATTTGAGTACTTCAAAATTCTTTTCTTCATTTACATTTTTCGATTATCAGTAACCCGATTCTTCTAAATTCTAGCTTTGACTAAAAAGTCTATTTTTTGGTTAAACAAATTGGTTCTGTTACCGGGAATCTGATAATCAACTCTGTTTCCACTTGATTTCCTTGTTCGTATTAATCATGTCAAACAACAATGACAACACCCAAAGACATCTAGAAATCCAAACAATTCAACAACTTCAAGGAGATTCTCCACGAGGCTCTCCACAAGGCTCTCCACGAGGCTCTCCACGACGATCTCGTGAAGGCACTCCTGATGGATCTCATACAGATGGACAGGCTCAATTTGACAATGTTGAAAACATGAATAAGGCATTGCAAAAAATAATTGCCTCTCAAGTCAGTAAAGCTCTTCAAGCTTTCGCTAGTCAATTACCTGCTCCTCCAACCACACCAACTCCAAACAATAATACTATAGAGAACCCCCGTTCTGGATTGGTTAATTCAGGCGGCGGTGGAACTCCTAGTGAAACGCAAGAAAGAGATCCAGGTAATTCAGTTAATTCTAATTTATAAAATCTCGTACTAACCTTGCAGAAACAGCTTAAGGAGCAAAATGAACGCATAGAGAAAATACCAGGAGTACCGCCCGTGATCGAAGGAGTAGACATAGACAAATATTCTCAACAACCATGGAAGCCAAGTGCAGCCCCCCTACCGATTCCAAAGAAATTTAAGATGCCTAATATTCCAAAGTACGATGGTACATTAAATCCACGAGATCACGTTACCGCATTCACCACAGGTGTCAAAGGAAATGATTTGACTAAGCAAGAAATTGAATCAGTCTTGGTCAAAAAATTTGGGGAAACACTCACCAAAGGAGCATTAACTTGGTATTCTCTTTTACCTGAAAATTCTATAAATTTATTTGCTGAGCTTGCAGATTTTTTTATCAAAGCGCATTCGGGAGCTCAAAAAGTTGAAAAGAGAATAGAAGACATCTTCAAAATCAAGCAAGGAGATTCCGAGTTACTTAGAGAGTTCGTGGATAGATTTCAATGAGAAAGAATGACGCTACCGCGGGTATCTGACGATTGGGCAGCCATAGCCTTTGCTAGTAATCTGAACGAGAAAAGTTCAGAAGCCACGAGGCGACTCAAAAAAATCCTTCGAGAATTCCCAGCAACAACGTGGAAGGACTTCTACAATAGATACAGTACAAAGATGAGGATTGAAGAAAACATCATTTTACGGCATAAAACTGATGAGAAAACAAGCTCGAGGCGTATAGATAATGAAAGAAGATCTGGTAAAATTAGGTACGAGCATTATATGGAACCTTCGGGAAAAGACTCATGGTCAAAGCAAGAAAGATACGATCCCAAACCTAGACACAGGGAATCAGGCTCCTCATCAAGGTTCGGTAATGATCGAAGTACACGTAGACAGCGAGATGATGATGGTAGTTTAAAGGCAAGGTTTGGTGGTTACAATTTTAATGTAAGCACCTCTGAACTCGTGACTATTTTAAGAGGCATGGGAGATAAAGTACGGTGTCCGAAAGAGATGAGATCAAACCCAAACAGACAAAACCCTGATCATTGGTGTGAATTCCACAACGATCATGGACATAAAACCGCAGATTGCAGATTTTTGAAGAGCGAGGTGGATCATTTGTTAAAGAAAGGATATCTCACTAGTTATTCAGTGAGAAAGGTAAACAAGCATATATGAAAAATAGACAGGAGCCCCCGAAACCACCCTCACCTAAGAGGACTGTCAATGTTATAAGTGGAGGAGAAGATATCAATGGTGTCTCGTATACCGCAGCCAATAAAACATCTAAAATAACAATCACCCATGGGAAATGATTACGGCACATACTGGAAGAGGAGAATATTACATTCAACAATGCAGAAGCAGAAGGCCTATTGACTCCACATAACGACGCACTGGTAATATCCTTACTAGTACATGATACTAACGTAAAACGTATTTTGATTTATCTAGGCAGTTCAGTGAATATTATTTTGATACGAGTGTTGCGCGAGATGCAAGCTGAGGACAAATTGGTTCCAAAAGCGCATACCTTGTCAGGATTTGATAACTATAACCAAAGGATAAGCGATTCTTACCACGTTTGCAGAAGGTGTTGTCAAAGATACCAAGTTCTAAGTCGTAGATATGGAAATGGTTTACAACATGATCCTTGGAAGGCCATGGATCTATGATATGGATGTCGTACCGTCAACTTTACATCAAGTTATTAAATTTCCATCACCATGGGGAATTTATCAAATTAGAGGCGATCAACGAATATCCAGGAGTATTAACTCCGTTGCAGATTCAACTGTTCAAAGTAAAGTCAAATAGCAATTACAGAATTCAGTTGATGAGGGTATAATGTCAACCTTAACTGAACAAGGAAAAACAGACGTGGATTCAAGGCCTGACACCATTCAAGAACCAGAGGAAAATGAGAACATTAAAATAACGATAGAAGAGTTAGAGGCTGTGGTTTTATTTATACACTGGCCCGAGAGGAAAGTGTATATAGGAGCAAATCTCAGCCCGGAGGTAAAACGTAAGTTAATTGAATTTTTAAAGGCTAACGCAGATTGTTTTGCTTGGTCCTATTCTGACATGACAGGGATACCGCCGGAGGTCATGACTCATAAATTGAATGAAGACCCATCATATCCCCCAGTCAAGAAAAATAAACGAAAGCAAGGAGCTTTCAAGAATCAAGTAATTCAAGAAGAGGTTCAAAAATTGCTCAAAATAGGTTCAATTCGTGAGGTAAAGTATCCTAACTTGTTGGCTAACACTGTTGTGGTTCCTAAGAAAAATGGTAAGTGGCGTGTTTGTGTGGATTACATAGATCTTAATAAAGCCTGTCCGAAAGACTCTTTTCCTTTACCGCAAATAGATCAATTAATTGATGCTACTGCAGGACATGAACTATTAAGTTTTTTAGATGCATACTCAGGTTATAACCAAATCAAAATGGATCGAGAAGATGAGGAAAAAATATCTTTTATAATGGACAGGGGGACTTATTGTTATAAAGTAATGCCATTTGGTCTTAAAAACGCTGGTGCGACGTATCAGAGGTTAGTTACTCAAATGTTTCAAGAGCATTTTGGTAAGACCGTGGAAGTTTATATAGATGACATGTTAGTTAAGACTCAGCATTCAGAGGATCATATATCACATCTATCTGAAACATTTAGAATTTTGCGAAAATATAATATGAAATTGAACCCAGAAAAATGTGCATTTGGTGTGGCATCAGGAAATTTTTTTGGTTTTCTTGTTTCTAACCGTGGTATTGAAGTAAACCCGACCCAAATTAAAGCTATTTAACAAACCCCTGATGTACTTACAAACAAAAAAGTTCAAAGACTGACAGGGAGGATCGCAGCCTTGGGAAGATTCATTTCAAAGGCATCAGAAAAGTGTTTCAAGTTTTTCTCAGCCCTTAAAAATCAAGATCACTTTGAATGGAATGAGGAATGTCAACAAGCACTTAGGAATTTGAAGATGTATTTTTCAAATCCACCACTGTAAGCAAAACCAAAGGCTGGCGAAAGGCTTTTCATATACCTTGTTGTTTCAGAAGTTGCGGTAAGTGCTATTTTGGTTCGAGAAGAACAAGGTAAACAATCTCCTATTTATTATGTTAGTAAATCTTTATTAGATGCAGAGACACGGTATCCACAATTAGAAAAATTAGCACTCGCTTTGATCATGGCATCTAGAAAATTGAGGTTGTATGTTCAGTGTCACCCTATTGTTGTAGTAATTGCATATACCTTACGTAATATACTACATAAACATGAATTATCAGGAAGGTTAGCTAAATGGGCTATAGAATTAAGTGAGTATGAAATCATTTATCTACCTAGAATAGCAATAAAATCCCAAGTACTGGCAGATTTCGTGGCTGATTTTAGCCAAGGGATGCAATTAGAAGCTGAAAAAGAAGTTCAGGTACTTAATGGAGAAAATCCAGGAATATGGACTTTATTCACTGATGGATCGTCTAACATTAAAGGTGCAGGGTTAGGAATTGTTTTAGTACCACCTACGGGTGAAACTATTAGGCAGGCTATTAAATATCACTCAGTAACTAATAATGAAGCTGAGTATGAAGCTGTGATTGCAGGTCTAGAATTGGCACGAGAACTTGGGATAACTTAGGTGGTGATCAAAAGTGATTCTCAGCTTGTGGTTAATCAAATGTTAGGGACTTACACAGCCAGGGAAGCAAGGATGAAATAATACTTGGAAAAGGTAAGGGAACTGATAAAGCAGTTCCAGACCTGGAAGGTCATCTAGATACCAAGGGATGATAATGTTGAAGCTGAAGCCTTAGCAAACCTTGCATCCACAGCTGATATAACAAACAATGTCAACGCCTCGGTTATACATTTATTTCACTGAGTTATCGAACCTGATAAAAATGAGGTAAATTTTAATAATCTAACTTGGGATTGGAGAAACAAAATCATTGCTTTTTTACAGTATGGTACCGTGCCTGATGACAAGAAAAAAGCATATGCTCTTCGGAAAAAGGCATCTCGTTACTGTTTAAAGCAAGGTAACCTTTATAGAAAAATGTTTGGTGGCCCTTTAGCAAGATGCCTTGGACCTTCTCAAACGGAGTATGTAATGAGGTAAATACATGAAGGGCATTGTGGAAACCACACAGGAGGAAGATCACTAGTAAGAACTTTGATCAGGGCAGGATATTACTGGCCCAAAATGGAAGAGGAAGCAGAAAGTTTCGTATCTAAATATGATAAATGCCAGAGATTCGGTAATAATATGCACCGACCTGCCGAATTATTACATTCGGTTATTGTACCATGGCCATTTATGAAATGGGGGATGGATATAGTGGGGCCATTGCCTCAAGCTAAAGGACAGGTAAAATTTTTACTCGTACTTACTGATTATTTTACTAAATGGGTAGAGACAGGAGCATTTAAACAGGTATGAGAAAAAGAAGTCAAGGACTTTATTTGGCGTAATATCATTTGTCGGTTCGGTGTACCAAAAGAAATTGTATGTGAAAATGGTCCTCGATTTATCGGAGCTCAAGTCACGGAATTTCTCGAAAGTTGGCAAATAAAAAGGATTACATCTACACCTTATCATCCAGTGGGTAATGGAAAAGCAGAATCAACAAACAAAGTCATCATTAATAATTTAAAGAAGTGACTAGAGGAATCAAAGGATAATTGGCCTGAATTGCTACCCGGCGTTTTATGGGCATATCGCACAACAACGAAAACAAGTACAGGTGAGACACCTTTTTCTTTGGTTTACGGGGCTGAGGCACTAATCACAGTTAAAATAGGAGAGCCAAGCACAAGATTCTCACAAGCAACGCAAGAATCTAATGATGAAGAGATGCGGGTCAATTTAGATCTGTTGGAAGGCAGGAGAGAGGTTGCGTTAATAAGAATGGCCGCACAAAAGCAAGTGATCAAACGTTATTACAACAGGAAAGCACGTTTGCGATACTTTAAAATTGAGGACTTCGTGCTTTAAAAGGTTTTTCAATCTACAAAGGCAGCCAACGTGGGTAAACTGAGTCCAACTTGGGAAGGACCCTATAGAATTCATGATATTGCAGGAAAAGGAGCATATGAGTTGGAGACAATGGACGGGAAGATACTTCCTTCGCATTGGAATGTTGTTCATTTAAAGAGATATTACTTCTAAGGAAAAACATATGGCCAGGTATCATTGTGTTAAATTTTATTTTTTGAATTATTAAAAATTTGACTAACGATTTTAGATGATAGGCAAAATGCTTACCCGTACTAAATGATGAGTCACGACCTGTAAGGCAAAAATGAAATACACTAAAATTCCTGGCCTAAGGTTACAATTAATCTGATAGAAACATACACGGGTAAAGCAGTTTTCATCTATAATCATACCCCCCAAGTCCCATACGTATTTCCTTTTCAGGAAAGGGATCAGGTGCAGGTAACTATCAAGTGCTCGAGGCTTCATACTTTAACACTCAAACACTTAGGGGACTACATAATATATACAACCAAGTGTACATAAAAGGCAAACAAGATTGAGGAAAAATCAAGCCTAAGAAGAATTAAATACAGACGGAGTGGAAGTTAACAAGTCAAGGCATTCATCATAGTGTTCTTTCCCATGAGAACAATGGAGTTACCTCTCAAACCCTTCCTAATATTTTGGAGCTAAAGGGAATTCACTGTACTTCATAAATAGTTAGGGTAATGACTATGTACTAAAATGGGTTATAAGGAAAAACCATGTATCTATTGTTCTCTTTTTGTAAATTTGTTACAAGAAAAACAGTTACAAGAAAGTTATAGATGTAATTCAAATACATGTAAAGAATGATTCACGACTTGTCAAAGTTCAGAAATAGAAACTTGTTCAAGTTACTTCAGATAAACATGTGTGTTCCTATTTCTTGTATCGTATAAAAAATACCATTATGAAGTTGAGACGTCTTCTTCATCAAGTGTCAAAATATAAAAGGGCCCTCTTTTATGAAACTCATGTCATTTAATCATGAGGATAACGAAAGCATTTCAGAAAATAAAAATGCAATCTATTCTTTAAATCCTTAAAAATAAAAGGCATGAATAGAACAGATGGAGGTTTAAAGACGAACTTCTTAATATTTTAAAACTAAAGACCAAGTATAAAACTTGGTCATCGAAATTGTTCATACAAAAAGTGCCCCTTAAACAAAGCTTGGGGACTTAAACTCTTAAACTTCTAGCCAGGAGTTTAATTACAAAAAATTGTCACAAGAAACCAAAAACTTTGAACATGGATTTCCAGACTGGCACCTGCAAAAAGGGAAATTTCAAATTACAAAAATTCTTTAAGAAGGAAGAACTGAAGAAAGATCATTAATGGGCTCAACTGCAATTGCATCATCAGCAGCTAAAGATTGATCTTCAGTCATAGTAGTGTCAGCATCCACGAGCAAGATTTTAGCGTGACTAACAGCAATAGGTATGGATGAACTTAAGGAAAGTGCAACACTCTTGGCAATTTCGGCAGACACGGGGACTTCAGATGCGGCAGATACGGGAACTTCAGCTACGGGAGTTTCAACCAAAGAAGTCTCACTTGAAGAAATATCAACCAAAGGAGTTTCAGTTACGAGAGGACCGATCTCAGGAGATGAAAAATCTTGTAGCTGTTGTGGTCGCTCAATGGCTTCATTCACCTTAGCCAATTCGGATTCAAGGTTGAAATTTTCTTGGCTCATCTCTACCAAGGTGTCACGACGATTCTTTAGAAAAGTCCGACTCACTTCAATATTGGTTAACTCCTCAAGAAGTTCATAATCTTTCTCCCAGGCAGTAACCTCATTCTTAAGTTCCTCATTCTTAAGTAAAATTGAATCATAATATGATTGTAGTGAGGTGTGAGAATTTTCCAAGGCATGGATCTTGTCTGCAGAGGCTCGCAATTCTTCGTGTGCTCGAGAAAGCTCTTGTACTACCTCTCCTGCATACATCTCCTTTTGAGTCAACAAAGCTTTTAGAGCTTTATTCTCTTCAGTAACCTTGGACAACTGCTCCAAAAAGGAATATTCAAGAAGCTCTTTTTCCTTCTTAGACTGGTCTGAAGCATCCTTAATCGTTGCTAATTCATAGGTTAGAGTTTGAACCTGTTTCTCCAGGGAACTTTTTCTTTTCTCTAAAATTTCCATATCAATCTGTGAGCTTTCGAACTGGCCCTTCCAATTTTCGGCCTTCAATTGAGAGCCTCGGGCAGCTTCTTCTGCGTCATGAGCAGCCTTCTCTAGGTCACGAGCCAGTTTCTCTAAAAGAGGGACTCGATTCATAAGTTCAGTACCAATGAGGTTGGCATGCTCAAACGAATAAAAAGAGAGGAGATAAGGTTAGGGCTCCCAAAGCAAAAAGTCTTGAGAAAACAATAAAATAAGGAATACCTTCAAACTTGCATGCACAATATCATTCAAGAGAGTCATATTATTGTGACTCTCAAGTTTAGCTTTCTCAATAGGGCCGATCAGAGGTTGGAGCCATGTGTCAGCTTGCCCAGACTTCCTTAAAAGGCGGTTGTTAGCAGGAACTTCAATGGTCACGCTCCTCATAACAAAATTTCTACTTGAGGAACCCACTTCTGTGTGATGAACTATGGGAGGAGCGATTACTGAAGGAGGGGCAGTAGAGGAAGGTATGGAAGTAATAAATGATAGAGGCAAAGAAACAATCACAGGAACAGTAGAGGTAGAGGAATACAGAGGGAGCTCATTTAGAACCTGTCCTAAAGGGCCACTACTGAAACCACTGATAAAAAGCTGGTTTATGGAATCAAGATTGTCAGACGGAGGAGAGATATCATCATTAGGAATGATCACCTGAGTAACAATAGGCTCGGAAAGAGGCAGGTTAGGAGAGACATCAGCCTCATCTTCAAAGACAATACGTCTCCTGGCTCGTGGTCTCGTTATCAGAGAACCCTCACTCTCTCTTTCAGAATCATCTTCTATGACCGACTTTCTTTTCTCAGATCTCGGAGTTATATCTTGATCCACAGATCCCAAGAATATATCTTGCTCACGAGATGCCAAAACAGCCTTGGGAATAACTTCTCAAATGGAAAAACCTAAGAAAAAACAGGTTAAAAGCCAGGACAACGAGGATAATTAAATAGGTAAGGTAAAAGACAAGAATTCTTACCATGAGTTTTTGGTTTCCAACCATAACGACTGGAAAGGGTTTTCCATGTTCTATCTTCCATTGGTGCAACCTTGAATAACCTTTTTACCCAACTACGGATATTGGATATAGATTCAACAATACCAATGGTTGCTGAGAAGAAAAAGAAGCAAGATAATGAAAAATAAGTAAGGCTGAAAATAAAAAGGCACGGGCGTATTTAATACTTACGTGCAAAATTTTACTTTTATGGGAAGCGATGTTCTTTTCACCGACTAAACCCACAGTGGGAGCAGCAACATACTGAGAATACCAGCCACGGTCTTTAACGTCTTCAGGACTCACCAAGACACTTTTACTCCTAGCTGTTAAACTAAACACACCGTTTTGGAAAAATCTAGGGGAATAAAGATGAATTAAGTAGCGAAAAGTAAATTCCACATCAAGATGCCTCAAGCAGGAAACAACTCGCCACACCATTGGTCCAATTTGACCCAAGCAAACGATAAAAATCTAGAATGACCGGGTCAATGGCCGGTTTAAACCCTAAAGTAAAGGGGTAGGTGTAAACAAAGGAATAACTTATTAAGTAAGAGGTAATTCTTTGATTTGGATTGGGGATGATAATAGGAAAATCTTCGGCCCAATGACATTCCTTTCGAACTACGGGTGCTAAAACACTTGTGGTTTGAGTGGGATAGGGATCATCACAGTCTAATGAGGCAACTTGAGTTTTTAGAGACCCTCTATCGTGATAAAAACAAAATTCAATGGGGATTATTTCATCTACCAAGGGTTCACGCAGTGGCTCAGAAGAGTCCCTATTTCAAGAGGAGCTCCTCTGAGAGTGCGAACGCCTGGTCCCAGAAGAGGGACCAGAACTAGAAGGAGGAGTTGAAGTGCTACCACGAACAGAACCTAGGTTGCGTAATCTACCTCCTCTTCTATGCCTTATCGGAGCATTAGGGAAGCTATCCAGAATGGGAGTTTTTCTGGGGTTAGAACTCGATAAAGCCATGGATGCAAATGTTGAAGCAAAGCAAGAAATAATTCGAAGGGCAAAAGTGTTCAATACGCTTTATGAAGAACAAGACAAAAATAGGGGCTATATTTATACTATTGGGAAAAAGTACGATGATGAAGGAACCGCAATAATGATAACTGATACTTCGTAAAAAGTGAAGCCGAAAAGAAAGCCTAAAAAAGTGTTACAAAATACTATAACCAATGAGGAAGCGACACGTGTCTAGTGCATTAAAAAGAAGTGATAATTGAAGCGTCAACTTTGTCACATTATTAATGGTGACAAAAATCCTCCTTTAATGAATTTCACTTCCCAAATATTCAAACTGATGAATAAATGGAAAGTGAGGGGACTATCTGTATCGGGGAAAATTATATACATACATGAATAGTGACGTATGATGACACGTGGAATAGACAATAGGTTATAATTGGTCTAAGAATTATAGACTGGCGCGGACAAAAAAGAGGTACGAGACAAAAGGACAAAAAGGGAGGTACGAGACAGAAAGAGGTACGAGATAAGAGGCTCAGCAACCCCGTACCTATTTGAGATCAATTACATACGAGCAACGGGAAGAATAATGAACATGGCTAAAGAAGAAGATACAGCATTTTAAGAGTAATAAATGCT
>MU784407.1:14469-28300 GCA_026770625.1 Nicotiana glauca
TCGATTATCAGTAACCCGATTCTTCTAAATTCTAGCTTTGACTAAAAAGTCTATTTTTTGGTTAAACAATTATAAACCTTCAAAGCTTTCTGAACACCTGTATGTCCACCTTAGAGCCTGAACAAGAACGTAACGCGTAGCAAAAAATTTTCTGTAACGACTCTTATTATTATCTAACGACTCTTATTAATATATATATATAGTTAAAAGGACAATATCTTTATACATAATAATAAGAGTCATTAACACTGTGCTTGGATCATTGTTCCTCGTCGTTTTATAATGTATTGTATCGTTTTATGAATACATTATTTGGATAGATTGTATTATTTGTTATTGTTAAATAATATTTTGCTATTTGGTTTGACTGTATCGTACTGTACTGCAATTGATAAGTTTACTAAAATACCCTCAATTGTTTAAATATTAAATTTGTCAAACAATATGCATAAAAATAATTTGATAAAACAAAACAGAAGAAGGCAAAACACCTTAAAAAGGCAGAATAATGCAGTGTTGGCTAGAGGGTAAAGCCAATGAAGCAATGGTTTTAGGCCCCCAAATTTGTAGGTCCTCATTTCTTAGTTTGATAATAGGTTAATTCTATAATAATATTTTTCAAAACATATTAAATATTTATGGCAATAGAGTATAAAATTTTTGTAATAAAATAGAGAAATATTTAGCCAATGTGATTATGGTGACTAATAGATAATTTACATAATAATATTAATAATATTCTTCTTTTTTTTAATCATAATAAATCTTGTATTTTATATTCTCTTCTATTCTCTGAAAATAAGAGATCAAAGGCATCAAAAATTTATTTGTACCGGATGTTTTTACCAAGTCAATAAATGTAATACATATGTTAATCCTTAAGATTAATTGTTTATTTAGGTGTAAATTACCCCCGGTTCAGCGTTCCGATAAGTTCTTATCAATAAGTGACATTGAATACACTGAAATTAATTTCTTTTTTGACGTTGAATAACCTAAAGAAAATTCATTCTTTCAAGCATAGAATTTTATTTTATATAAAGTTATCGACTTCTAGACTCAGGTTCTATTATTCTAATTATCTAAATTTTTAAAAAAATTTAAAATTTATTACTTTTACATTTTTATCTCATAGTAATATATTATTATCATTATTTTATCAAAATTCACACGTGTCAACTATAAAGTACGAATCAAGCTAAATCTATATTAACTTTTTAATAAGTTTAAGGCCTCTTAAAAAAGTTTGGCTTTAGGCCTTCAATGTTCTTGAGCCGCCCCTGGAACAAAGGAGGGAGACAGAAGAAGACAAAACAAATGAGCACAGATAATTAGAATTGAGTTAAAAGTAATTAGGAGAAAAATTAAAACAGAAGACGGCAAAACACCTTTAGCAATAGCGGTAGAAGTTCAGGAAAAAAAAAACAGGTTATAGGTTAGAGATTTGGAGTTAAAATAGAAAAGAAAAAAAAAAGATAAAGGATAAAAAAGAATTGTGGAGTAATAAGTTAGGGCTTAATTGGAAAGAAAAATAGAAAACAATTCCACCGCACCAAATCGGTTGTTTCAAAAAAGGGAACTTTCAATTGTTGCCGAACAATGGATTTAACAATTCAATACAACCAATTTTAATGAAACAATCAAAACTAACATTGTTTTGGAATAATAATACAATACGATACAATGAGTAACAACCATCCAAACAAGCTGTAAGGGATTATCGAACTATTAGTGGCAAAGCTAAAGGGAGCCAAGGTGAATTACCGGAAAATTTTACTATGCAAATATGGGTAAAAATAAATATATTTTGTTGTATATGAATCATTGAATCTATTTGACATAAGAAAAGATTAGAGTATAGTAGTAAAATGAGTTGAAAAATTGTCTGTTCAAAATCCTAGCTTCAAACTCTAATATTTGTTTTAATCGAGTTTATCGCAACTGCCTGCAATATTTAGACGGTTGACAGTCTAGGGTGTATAAACCTATCACAGAGGGCGAAGGGGGTTTCATGATACACAAATTCTTCCCTACAAGTGCTTGCAATCCAGAATTCTGTGCGAGTATCTTTCATTTCCCATTTGGAGCATTTCTATTACTTCTATTGAAACAACATTTATCTTCAATGGGTATAGTTTTTTCCTCAATGCAATCTTTAGTCCCTGGTAGGTATATGTGTGTGATGCTTTTTGTAATTTATTTGTAAAACCTGTTGTCCAGCAGTGAATGTATGAGTGTTTTTCCCTAGCTGATCCGTACACATATCATTGAGTTTGTCCCCCAGTACTTGCATTAGTACATTAAATCATGTTGCTACGTTGAGTGTGGTGAGCTGAGGGTCTCCTGAAAACAGCTTCTCCGCCCCTCGAAGTAGGGTTAAGGTCTGTGTACATACTACTCTCCCCAGACCCCGCCTATGGAATTATACTGGGTTGTTGTTGTTGTTGGTGCTACGTTGAGTGTGCGAACAATGTCAGCATTTAGTAGCCGAAAATATTGGTAACCGATATAATATAAGGGCCTCCTGAAAACAGTTTCTCCGCCAGGATTTTCATTAAGGGGAGTCAAAATATAAAAAAGCAAACTCACCAAGAAGTCTAGGGGTGTCATTATATAGTATATATACATATTTTTTTTAAAATTACCAAGCTAAACAATGTAATTTTCTGACGAAGGGGTGTCGGTTGACACCCCTTGGGTGCATGTGGCTCTGCCACTGCTTAATAGTGTGAGGTCTTTTAGGGAGAACTGTGCATGCTTGGCCCGAAACAAATAATACCATACCATGTTAGGAGTATGAAAAATAGTTTCACTCTTTAAGTGGCAACTAGTATAGACATAATTAATTTTACATTTTAATTAAGCATATTTAAGGTAGCTAATCTCTCCGATCCCAAGCTAGGAGCCATAGGAAGTATGTAATCTTGTTTAGAGTATTTGCTTTCCAAAGCCAGTTCAGATCGATACGCCAAGTTTGTTGCTACATAATTGTTGGGACTATTAACCATGCGGTTTAGACATCATATTATATTTTATTTTTTATAGAACAATTATTTATTTAATTTATTTAATTTAATAAAGTACTATTTTAAATAGATCATTTGTTCATGTGCGTCCTTTTGGTTATGTGGTAGATATTTTAGTGTATGAGTCTTAGATCATGCACAGAAGATTAAATTGTCGGTTCTCATAACTATTAATTAAACTATGTTCACAATCAAATATATTATTGGACAAATATCTTGATGGTTGTAGCACAAGATTATAGTATAATTTATCTTGATTATGGGAGTAGTTTTACTCCGACTTCTTGTACTAGTATACTTAGTGCATATTGAACGGACCAGGGAGAAAAAAGATGTTTATGTACTGAATATATATATAAAAAAAATTCTCTAATTTATTAAATGAGCTTATACTCCTAATCTTGATATAATTATTATAATCACTGTAATTTGTTTATTATTTTGATTTATCAAAAGGTACGACTCTATTTAGAGTTAGTGTATGCCTAATAGATTGGACAATAACGAATAACATTAGTGAATAATAATTAGTTGATAGAATCCATGACTCGATTTTGAGTTTGATTATACCCCTTTATGTAAGCTTATAAGTTTTCATGTGAAAATCCGGCCGGTGAATTTTGTATCCGTCACATGAAATGGTTTAAGATTTAATTAGTTAATTGAATTAAATTTTCAATGATTTAATTTAATTAACTGATATTTAAAATCTTAACATGGGGAGTTAAACTAAGTGTTAATGAAATTTCGAAATTCATATTGAGGAGCTCAATTGCAGTTTTTTAGTGGAATAAATTTTATTTAATTAGAGTAAGAATTAATTCATGCTACTTTCAAATTAATACTATAATTAGTAGCCTCTTATTATTTCTGTGGTATGTGCTATACCTAGTAAAAACCTGGACAGACTTGGGTAAAAAGTAGCTTGGGAGAAAAGTTATCCTTTTGAGTTAGACTAGGATTCTACTTGCAGAATCCTACACGTTTTTGAGCCCCTATTGTGGCTTAATTTCGGGTATATCAAAGGAAGACTAGTTTCACCTAATAACTCACTTTTCAGTTGTATTGTTCTTGCCCACCCAAAAGCAAAATCTTCCAAAGGTTTTACCAGGCATATAGCAGAAGACTGCAGCCCCTGCTTTTTGGAGGATTTGTGCAACTATTTCAAGTGGTTAGTGCTTCTAAGCTTGTTATTATTGTGTTGTCTAGTTTACATATATTTGATTCCTGAATTGTATGCTTGCTTCCGCTGCGCATGTTCTAACAATTGATATCAGACGTCGTCTTACATCTAACTAGATAATGTAATACAGCATGCATAGAGTAATATTAAAATATGTTGTTTATTGATACATGTTTTGGATGATTATTCTATGTTAAAAATGTGATTGTATTTATTAGTATCTTAATTTGTAATTCTGAAATTATGAATTAATATACACATGTATAAACAGTGGTGTTATATTTAAATAACAGTCTATTTAAATTACATTTTTTGATGAATAACAATTTTTTTTGATAAAAACATAATTTTTTTGAGTGATATTAATTCTGTAATTATGGGTTAATATACATATGTATAAACAGTGAATTAGTACCATTAATCTGGTTTAGTTGTATTTTTTCCATAGTCATCGTGTTATATTAATAAAAACTTGATTGTTTTGTATGATATTAGTTCTGTAATTTTGGATTAATATACAGAATTATGAATAGTGGAGTTTTTGAGTAGTGAAAATATATTGTTTTTACAATTCTATCTAAACATATTTTTATTAAATAAAAATTAAAAAAATATTATTTTGAGTTCTGAAATTATGTGTTAACATACGTCAGTATATTTTGTGATTTGAACAAGTTAAAATAATGAAAACCCTTAAAACGTCAAAAACAAAATTCTAGAAATTTTAAAATTCTGAAATTCTTCCGAACTTCGACTGACCTCAAATTAGGTAGGTTCACCGAAAACGGCCCAGTGAGCAATAATCATCGGCTAAAACCTATGTGGTATGTCGGTTTTTGGGCATTCGGGGTTGTTTAGATTGGGGTTTGGCCATTTTTCTATTTTTGAAAAAAAATTAATAAAAAAATAAAAAAAAATCTGTGATGGTAAGATTCAATTCCCATTGTTTCCAATCATGTTTTACAGTAATATAGGAAATTTATATGTTGACATAGATCTTCTTTCACATCGGATAAATTCATTATAGCTGATTATTGTAGTTTTGCCTCTAGTTATTTCATTACTTGTATTAACTCTCCAACTGAGTTACATGTTGATTGAATGAAACTGGAGTTTATAAAAGTGATATTTACCTATCTTAAATTAACAGATTACTCTCCATCTGAGTTGGACCTGTTTAAATTTATGGGGTTAATATCTTACATCACTCATATATTTTGCATGAATAGTTAAGTTTTCCTAACGAATCTTATTGTTCAATGAGCATGGTTATATGTGCAGTGTGTTATTTTGAATTTAATTATTCGAAATACATAACTAATGATCTATTTAATGTGAATATATCTCAGATTAACCATGTCTTCATTCAATCCATTTACCTCAATTTTGAACCAAAACAAGTTAGAAGGACCGAATTATGTTGACTGGAAAGGAACCTTGATATTGTCCTAACTGCTGAAGGTTACAAATTTGTAATCACCGAGGTGTGCCTAGAAAAACCTGAAAATGCTACTGATGATCAGGTTAAGGCCTATGACAAATGGGTTAAGGCTAATAAGATGGCGGAATATTTTGCAACATCAGCATCAGTCTATGGGGTCTGCTTATGATATACTCAAAAGTCTCAAAGAGATGTTCAGTGAGAAAATTCGTGCAGCTAAGCAGACAGCCATGAAAGCCCTTATGAACACCAGGATGGCTGAAGGATCATCGATCAGGGACCATGTTCTGAAGATGATGAGTCTTCTGAATGAACTTGAGGTCCTTGGAGCTGTAATTGATAAGGATTCTCAAGTTGAGATGGTCTTGCAGACTTTGCCCGACAGTTTTCAATACTTTCACTTGAACTATAATATGAATAAAATGGATTTGTCACTAGCGAAATTGTTGAATGAGCTGCAAGCGGCAGAATCTATTATCAAACAACAAGCTCTAGTTGTGGCACTCAATGTTGAGAAAGCTTCAGTTTCTAAGTCGAAAGGCAATAAGAAAAAGAAGAAGGCTCAAAAGGTTTTGGCACGTAGTGGTGCGGCTGGTGTGAAAAAGACCAAAGGCAAGTGCTATCATTGCAAGCAACCTGGGCATCACAAGAAACAATGCCCTGCCCATCTGGCAAAGTTGAATAAGCAAGGTAATTCAAATTTAAATATCGTTGAAACTTGTTTAGCGACTGTTTCTACCATATTTTGGTGTGTATATTTGGGATCCACTAATCACATCTGCACTACTTTGCAGGAGTTTCAGGAAACGCGGCGGCTAAGTGAGAATGAAGTTTGCATTTTTCAAGTCAATGGCGAGCCCGCACCAACTTTAGTTTTAGGAGATATTAGAGTTTCATTTAGTAGTGATAGAGTTTTAATTTTAAAAGATGTTCTCTATGTACCTTCTATTAGAAGGAATTTGATTTTGGTTTCGAAAATAATTGATGTTGGTTATAATATTTATTTTGCTAATAACTCTGTTGTTATTAAGTTTAATAGACGTTTTATCTACACTGCTGCTAGAGTACATGACCTTTTTATTCTTGATATATCTCCTCATGTGCTACAACAACCCAAAGAACTAAATAACATTAATCTACCACATAAAAGAAAACGTATTTCTAAATTGAGTCAAACTTATTTGTGGCACTTACGTCTAGGACCTTTGAGTTCATTGAAAGTGGAGTTACTACCAACATGTGAATCTTGTTTAGAAGGCAAAATGGCCAAGAGACATTTCCCCTCAATCCTGTTTAGAAGGCAAACCTCCTTTTTACCTCACCTCGATTTTGAGCAAACGAATCCGGATTCGTGTTCCGACGATCCCGGAAGACCCGTAAGAAAATATAGGACTTGGGCGTATGCCCGGAATCGAATTACGAGGTCCCTAGCCCGAGAAATAAATTTTTAAAGAAAATTATTTTCTGAAAAATATATGAATTTTTAGAAATGAAATGTGTTTGAAATTTGATGGTATCGGGTCAGTATCTTAGGGGTGGTCATAATACCGACTGAACCAAAAAAACCGGCCGAACCGTGAATTTTATTTTTTCGGTCGGTGCACGGTTTTAAAATTATTAATTTTTGATTTTTTATTGCGGTTCACGGTTTTTGTATTTCGGTTTTCGGTTAAATCGAAAAACCAATATAATCTGAGGTGATAATATTCTTAGCTAACTTTTGAAATGTCACTTTTGTTGGTCATGTACTGTATTCTTGAGTAAAGGATGCCGAGTATCTTCGTTATGTTTGAGTTTTTCGCAGAATTTCTCAATATGTTTCCATCTGACTGCTCTTTGCAATGCAGATTTTTCAACTATCTCTATGAGACCACCGGGTACGTACATCCAACTAAATTAATTTTCAACTACACAAAGTAGTATATTCTTGCCCTTTGATGGTGATATTCGTTATTGGTATTAAATTTCGCATGGGTAAAAAAAGCTATCGCTACTAATGCAACGGCTAGTCCTACCAAATCTTCATCATCCCCTCAAAACAGCTTTTGTTTTGAACCGTTTAAAATCGAAAAAAATAAACTGAAAATAATTGAACTGAACTTGAAAAAAGTTGCACCGAATCGTAAATACTTTGGTTTGATTTGATTATTAATATTACAAAACTGAAAACCGATAAACTGAACCATACTTTCATAATAACCGACCGAACTGACCGATGCCCACCCCTACTGTATCTTGGTTCCGGAACCTGGTACAGGTCTTATATGTGATTTGAGTTGAGTCTGTAAAGTTTGGTAAGAAACGGACTTGAAATGACGTAAATCGGACCTTATTTGAGAAAAATAGAAAATTTGATGTTCTTAAGTGATTTCATGATTTTGATGCTAAATTCATAGTTGTTGATGTTATTTTGGTAATTTGAATGCACGAGCGAGTCCGTATGATGTTTTTGGACTTGCGTGCATGTTTGGTTTGGAGCCCCGAGGGCTCGGGTGAATTTTGGATAAGCCGCGGAATGAAATTGGACTTAGGAGTTTGCTGGTATGTTGCAGGTTTGCAGGCTTCGTATTTGTGAAGTCTGGCTCGCAAATGCGACCTCGCAAATGCAAGGAATTCATCGCAAATGCGAAGAGATCTGGTATGCCCTGAGGTCGCAAATGCAAAACTGTCATCGCAAATGCGACGTCGCAAATGCGAAAGGGCCATCGCATTTGCGAAGTGGCTCGGATTTCCCCAGTGTTACAAATGCGATAGATTTATCGCAAAAGAGACTTCGCAAATGCAAAAGTCACTTCGCAAATGCGATAACAGCAGAGTCTGGGTTCGCAGTTGCGACATCAGAGACCTGTAAATCCACACTTAGACGCATTTTCAGCCATTTTTCATATCTTCTCAAAATATAAATTCTCTAGGGCGATTTTTCAAGGACAGCTTCTTCTCCAAATCGATTGTAAGTTATTTTTAACTCGTTTTCTTCAATCTTTAACACATTTTCATGTGATGTCAACTCAAAATCAAACGTTTTCATAGGGAAAATTGGGTGTTTTGAGTAGAACCTAGGTTTTTCAAATTTTGGGAATTTGGACCTCGATTTAAGGTCCGACTTCAAAACAAATTATATATTTGAGTTTGTGAGTGAATGGGTAATCGAATTTTGGTTCGAACCTCGGGTTTTGACCATGTGGGCCCGGGGTCAATTTTTGACTTTTTGGAAAAAAAAACTTTAGAAAACCTATTTCCATGCATTAGAATTAATTCATTTAGCATTTATTGATGTAATTAAGTAACATATGGTTAGATACGAGCGAATTGGTGGTAGAATCAAGAGGTAAAGCTATAGTTGAGGCTTGAACTGTGTATGGTGCATCGAGGTAAGTGTTTGGTCTAACCTTAGCTTGAGGGATTAGGAGTTGTGTCCTATTTGCTGTGTGTTATTTGTTGAGTAGACGTATAGGCATGGTGACAAGTATCTATACGTTGGTGTCAAGTATGCCAATGAGTCTTATGTTGTGATTAATGTGACTCTGTTGGTATTGTTCATGTTTAATGTGATGATTGCTATCGTTGAGCAAGGTTTGTGGAAAGAATATTGGTATGTATATATTGAAGAGCGTTGGCTCAAGTTTGTAAGGCCCCGTAAAATTTTGTGCTTAAAACCTAGTAGTTTATAGTGTCAAGGTTCGAATATTGTGTTAGGGTGAGGAAGAGTGTAAAGCATGAAGGGCGACGGCGTGCACTGTTTTGATGAGAGAGTGATAAAGCACGAAGATTGATGACGTGTATTATTAATATTTTGTGAGGAAAAGTGTAAAGCACGAAGGGTGATATCGTGTCGCACGATGTACCATTCTGTGCCGATTATATTGATTTCATGGTGAGGATGAGAGTAAAATCACGAAGGGTGGTGTCGTGCAGTTTATATTAATTTTTATGGTGAGGATGAGAGTAAAAGCACGAAGGGCGGTTCCATGCAATTTATATTGATTTTTATGGTGAGGATGAGAGTAATAGCATGAAGGGTGATGTCGTGCACTTGTTTGATTTCTAATTCTTCTTGAAAA
Organism: Nicotiana glauca; assembly: GCA_026770625.1. Taxonomy (NCBI): domain Eukaryota; kingdom Viridiplantae; phylum Streptophyta; class Magnoliopsida; order Solanales; family Solanaceae; genus Nicotiana; species Nicotiana glauca. Next base: position 24,181 of record MU784407.1, read on the forward strand.
TTAAATTGCGGTGTTCCATATATTTACCTGTTGTCCTCCTGTTGCCATTGGGTATTTCCCCGCAGCATGTTTTGCCCTCCCATTCTTGACTGTATATTTCTGCTTTTGTTTTTCCGTTGTACATTATTTATCTGCATAGGTTTATTTGGTAGTCTAGTCCTAGCCTCGTCACTACTTCGCCGAGGTTAATCTAGGCACTTACTAGCACATGGGGTCGGTTGTGATGATATTATACTCTGCACTCTTTTGTGCAGATCCTAGTGCTGTAGATTTCAGACCGCAGTGAGGTTTCTGCTCCTTTATCATCAGGCGACCTGAGGTAGTCTTGCAGGCGTCTGCAGGCCTTGGCGTCTCTCTCTATCTATTTTCCTGTTTCTTTTATGTAATCCCAGAGACAGTATTTTGTTATTTCTTTCAGACCCTTATTTGTAGTACTCTTAGACAATCTGTAAAGTGTGACCCCAAATCTTGGGTAGATTTATTATGGAATTATATTAGCAGTATTATTAAATTTGAAATTAAATCTTCCGTTTGTTAATTTTGTTGATTATTGACTGTTGTTTTATAACTGTTAACGAATTTAAAAATTGGCAACAAGGCAAATAATTCAGTTGATTGGCTTGCCTTGCTTTCACTAGTAGGCGCTATCACCACTCCCGAGGGTGGAAATCCGGATCGTGATAAGTTGGTATCAGAGCTCTAGGTTATATAGGTCTTACAATTCACATACAAGCTTAGTAGAGTCTGAGGGATCGGTATGGAGACGTCTATAGTTATCCCCCATAGGCTACAGAGTTAGGAAAAACTTCACATCTATGCTTTCCTATCGTGCGGTTTGGTTTCTCAATGCTAATTGAATTTCTACTATGTTCTTTTGCAGATGCCGAGAACGCGCGCTTTCTCATCCGTTGATCAGCAGCCCGAGTCCCCAGCAGCAGCTCCCACAAGGGGCAAAGGGCGAGGTAGGGGCAGAGCTCAGCCCGGAGCAGCAGCACCAGTGGCGGAGAGTCAGGTTGAGTTTAACGAGGAGGTTCCGATCCAAATAGCTCCGGTGAGCCCAGCTCAGGTCCTAGAGGGGTTCAGTGCCACTCCAGTACTTCAGGATGCTCTGGTCCGTCTAGTGGGTCTCATGGAGAATGTCACCCAGGCAGGCTTGCTTCCTATAGCACCAACCGTTTCCCGGGCTGGATGAGGGGCCTAGACTCCTGCTACTCGCACTCCAGAGTAGGTGGCTCCCCAGTTTCAGACCCCAGCAGCCCTGCCAGTAGGGGCAGTTCAGCTGGGCGTGGTATCCCAGACCGGTGATGGAGCAGCTACGATTGCCGATGCCTTGTGGAGATTAGATTGGTTCACCAAGCTATTCACTGCAACTTTCAGCAATGCATATTTTGAGGATCCCCAAGATTATCTAGACAGTTGTCATGAGGTTCTCAGGAACATGGGGATAGTGGAGACCAATGGGGTCAATTTTGCTACTTTTCGCTTATTTGGATCCGCCAAGACTTGGTGGAGAGATTATTGTTTGGCTAGACCAGCCGGATCACCATCCTTGACTTGGGAGCAGTTTACTAAGCTATTCTTGGAGAAGTTTCTTCCCGTTACTCAGAGAGAGATCTATCGAAGGCAGATTGAGCGCCTCCAGCAAGGTTCCATGACTGTTACTCAGTACGAGACTAGGTTTATCGAGTTGGCCCGTCATGCTCTACTTATACTTCCCACTAAGAAAGAGAGAGAGTGAGGAGGTTCATTGGGGGACTTATCCAGCCTATTCGACTTTATATGGCTAAGGAGACAGGGAGTGAGATGGTTTTGTCATAGGGTGGTAGTCAGGGGTCTAACAAGAGGCCTCATCATTCAAGCAGATTCAGTGGTGCCTCGTATAGAGGCACGAATTCGTATGGTAGAGGATATCCTTCTAGGCCTTTACAATCGGCGCTTCAGGTTTCTCACAGTGCTTGAGGTGGTCGTGGTTCTCACATGCAGTTTTCTGATCATCAGTCCTACAGTGCCCCACCAGCTCCTATCAGTGCACCGCCGCTCCAGAGTTTTTGGGGTGGCCATTCAGGTCGTCAGGGTCAGTAGTCTCAGCAGCTGATGACTTGTTACAGTTATGGTAATACGGGTCACACTGCTAGATTTTGTCCTCGAACAGCGAGTAGCATCCGGGTTCCCGTACCATGGTTCAGGCACCAAGCGTTCCATAGCCCCCCAGCTAGCCAGAGGTGAGGCTAAAGGTGATAGAGGTGGAGGTAGAGGCCGCTAGAGGTGGAGGCCAGCTAGGAGCAGGCCGTCGCAGGGATGTATTCTAGGGTGGTGGGGCCCAGCCCCGATTTTATGCTCTTCCAGCTAGGCCAGAGGCTGAGGCTTCCGATGCAGTCATCACCAGGTTCTGGTTTGTAGTAGGGATGTTTCAGTGTTATTTGATCCAGGGGCTACATACTCTTATGTGTCGTCTTATTTTGCGTCGTATCTAGTCATGCCTAGCGATTCTCTGAGTTCTCCTGTTTATGTGTCCACCCCGGTGGATGATTCTATTATGGTAGATCATGTTCATCATTCTTGCATGGTTGTGATTGGGAGTCTTGAGACCCGAGCAGACTTATTATTGTTGGACATGGTCGATTTTGATGTTATACTGGGGATGGATTGGTTGTCACCGTACCACGCCATCTTGGATTGTCATGCCAAGACTATGGCCTTCGCCTTACCGGGTCTATCTCTTTTAGAGTTGAGAGAGACTCCTGGTCATTCTACCCGTAGTGTTATCTCATATATGAAGGCTCAACAAATAGTGGAGAAGGGGTGTTTGGCCTATTCGACATATGTTCGTGATTCTAGTGTTGAGGTTCCTTCTATTGATTCTGTGCCCGTTGTCCGTGAATTTCTTGAGGTATTTCCTTCAGACCTGTCGGGTATGCCACCTAATAGGGATATTGATTTTTGAATTGATCTGGCTCCGGGAACTCAGCCTATTTCTATTCCGCCATATCGTATGGCTCTGCCTAAGTTGAATAAGTTGAAGGTGCAGTTGCAAGACTTGCTTGAATTAGGCCTAGTGTCTCAACATGGGATGCGCCGGTGTTGTTTGCCAAGAAGAAGGACGGATCGATGAGAATGTGTATAGATTATCGGTAATTGAACAAGGTCACAATCAAGAATAAGTACCCATTACCGAGGATTGAGGATTTTTTCGACCAGCTTCAGGGTGCCCAAGTGTTTTCTAAGATCGACTTGAGATCTGGCTACCATCAGTTGAAGATTAGGGCACGTAATATCCCTAGGACAACTTTCTGCACTCGGTACCGACAATATGAGTTCTTGGTGATGTTGTTCAGGTTGATGAATGCCCTGGCTGTTCATGCATGATTATAGGCTATAATTACGTATTTATTCGATTATTACGCTCTAATTTACTGCACTTTAGTTGAGTTTGTGCTTTAATCGCTAGTGTTTTGCACTAATTGTGTGTTTTATGCCTTGTAGGTGTGATTCCAACCTATATAGATATTATGGAATGAATTTAAGTGATTTGAAGCTTTAAAGTCTTAGTAAAAGCTGAAGGAATTAAGTCAGGATCATATTCAGGGGTCAAATTTGATAATTAAGTACGAACGAAGACTCGAGGAGGCATATTGCGCACTGTCTAGTAACATAGATACGAATTTTAGCTCCGACCTCTATTTGGGATCCATAATATATGGTTGGAAAGATAACGCAAAGGGCTACAACTTTCATGTTTTATATTTTTCCAAATTCCAAACGAAATAGGGTGAAAATTCGGTAGAGAGTCCACCGCAGTCTGCGCCGCGGTTTGAGGCAGTGCCTTCCGCAGTCGTCACTGCGGTCCACGTTGCGGCCGCGGAAGTCCAGGCGTGAAATATTGTCCTTTTTCGCGTAAGAGAAGGTATAATTGTTTGGGACCAACCCTAATTGGTATATATACATGGGGAAACGGTATTTTTGAGGAGTTAGACATATTGTTGACACAAATTAGACCTAAGGAGGCAAGAACACATTGAGAGCAAGGCGGGGAATTCTTCAACAAGTTTTTCCTTCCTCTTCCTATTTTTTTCATTGTTGATTATGACTTTTAGTATTGTAGTTTTACTTACTATTATGA
>MU784407.1:44648-77305 GCA_026770625.1 Nicotiana glauca
GGATTATGGACTTATGTAGATATATGTCGGGCCTTGTAAGTTGTAAATTTGTTAAGTAATTAAGCATGTTGGGAATGTTTGAAAAAGTGTGATTTCAATTATAAACTGCTTAATCCTTTGGTTAATAAGTGATGAAAAATACAGGGGTAACATGTGTGTTAGGAAAGGCACCCAGGTCCGCTTGACTAGGGCTACCCGGTCGGGCGCCGGTCATGTCCCTCGATTTGGGGCGTGACAAAGTTATAAAATGAATATTGGAAGATTAATTGGCAATTGAACCTTATAGATCATTGGCTCAAATTGTGAACCAAGTTGTGAGGTAAATGTGAAAATGAGAAGAGAATTATGGTATTGATCCCTTTTCGGGACGTTGTTATTTTTAATGTTGTTCCCTTGTCGGGATGTTGTGGTTTTGATATTGTTCCCTTGTCGGGATTGCCCTTATTATTGTGTTTGTTGTTTGGGTAAGGAAGAGTGTAAAGCACGAACGGTGATGTCGTGTACTATTTTGGTAAGAGAGTGATAAAGTATGAAGGGTGATGCTGTATATTATTATTATTTTTTTAGGAAGAGTGTAAAGCACGAAGGGTGATGTCGTGCCGCATGATTTACCATTCTATGCCGATTATATTAATTTCATGGTGAGGATGATAGTAAAAGTACGGAGGGTGGTACCGTGCAGTTTATATTAATTTTTATGGTGAGGATAAGAGTAAAAGCACGAAGGGTAGTGCCGTGCAGTTTATATCGATTTTTATGGTGAGAATGATAGTAAAAGCACGAAGGGCGATGTCGTGCACTAGTTTGATTTCTAATTCTTGTTGACAATTAAATTGTGGTGTTCCATATATTCACTTGTTGTCCTCCTGTTGCCATTTGGTATTTCCCCGCAGCATGTTTCCCCCTCCCATCCATGACTGTATATTTCTGCTTTTATTTTCCATTGTACATTATTTATCTGCACAGGTTTATTTTGTATTCTGGTCCTAGCCTCGTCACTACTTCGCCGAGGTTAGGCTAGGTACTTACCATCACATGGGGTTGGTTGTACTGATACTACACACTTTGCACTCTTGTGCAGATCCTAGTGCTGTAGATTTTGGACTGCAGTGAGGTTTCTGCTCCTTTATCATCAGGCGACCCGAGGTAATCCTGCAAGCATCCACAGGCCTTAGCGTCTCCCTCTATCTATTTACTTGTTTCTTTTATGTAATCTCAGAGACAGTATTTTGTTATTTCTTTCAGACCCTTATTTGTAGTACTTTTAGATAGTTTGTGAAGTGTGACACCAAATCTTGGGTATATTTTTTATGGAATGGTATTAGCGGTATTATTAAATTTAAAATTAAATCTTCCTCTTGTTAAATTTTGTTGATTATTGATTGTTGGTTTATAACTATTAACGAATTTAAAAATTGGCAACAAGGCAAATAATTTAGTTGATTGGCTTGCCTAGCTTTCACTAGTAGGCGCTACCACGACTCCCAAGGGTTGAAAATCCAGGTCGTGACAAAATGACATGATAAATATATCAAAATATTGTGATCTGATCGTGATGGTCAGATAATGGAATTATATCTCAATTATCTGCCCCAAGAACACCATAACAAAATGGTGTGGCAGAAAGAAGTAATAGGACTCTTATGAAAATGTTTTGATCAATATTATGCTATTCCGATTTGCCTTCTTTATTTTGGGGATATGCTTTAGAAACAGCAAACTACATTCTAAATTTGGTTCCTTCAAAATTAGTACCTTCAACTCCAGTAGAATTGTGGACTGGGCGCAAGCCAAGTTTATGGCATATTCAGGTTTGGGGTTGTCCAGCGCATGTGCTAAAAGGGAAAGCGGATAAATTGGAATCAAGGACAGAACTATGCATTTTTATTGGATATTCAAAAAGAACTAAAAGCGGTTTGTTTTATTATCCCAAAGAAAATGATGTAATTGTTACGACAAATGCCAGATTTTTAGAAAAGGACTATCTAACGAACCATATTTCTAGAAGTAAACTAGTTTTACAGGAATAATGGAGTAACTAATCACTCATCTCTAGAACGTACACGGAAGCCAGTATTGACATACCACTGCATTATCGTAGTGGGAGAAATGTCAATAAGCAGCAGATTGCACAAGAGTAATTGCCTGACATCTCACTACCCCAAAGTAGTGGGAGTAATATTAAGTAACCTCAGATTGTTGAGCAACCTCAGACTGTTGAGCAACCTTATATTGTTGAACAACCTAAAATTGTTATGCAACCTGCACTCTATGAAGAAGTTAATGATATCCCAGCACCGCAAGGTGTGGAGGATAACATTGAGGCTTCATTTCCAGGTGATGATGTTGTGATTCAACAACAAAATCAAACTCCACTTATAGTGACTAGTCGTAGTGGGAGAATTATTAGAAAACCTCTCCGATATGCCCTCTTGGGAGAATCTTATGATAGAATCCCTGAAGAGCCTAATACATAACCTATTAATTACGACTACAGGATACAGATGCTAATAAATGGGTTGATACTATGAAATCTGAAATGGAGTTCATGTACTCCAATCAAGTCTGGGATCTTGTAGAACTACCTACTAGAGTCAAACCCATAGGTTTTATATGGATCTATAAGAAAAAGAGAGAAGTGGATAGAAAAGTGCAAACTTTTAAAGCTAGGCTTGTTGCAAAAGGGTTTACTCAAAAAGAAGGGATCGATTATGAGGAAACTTTTTCGCCGGTAGCCATGCTTAAATCCATTAGGATTCTCTTATCCATTGCTGCTCATTACGATTATGAGATCTAGCAAATGGATGTCAAGACCGCTTTTCTAAATGGAAGTCTTGATGAGTGTATCTATATGGCACAACCAGTTGGTTTCATAAAAAATAGCAATGAGCACATGATGTCTAAATTAAAGAAATCCATTTATGGATTGAAACAAGCTTCTAGGGATGGAACACTTTTTTTGACGTATCGATTAAAAATTTTAATTTTGATCAATGTGAAAATGAGTCTTGTATCTATAAGAAGTGGAATGGAGATAAAGTTACATTTTTGATTTTGTACGTAGATGATATTTTGCTTATAGGAAATAATGTGAGCATGTTGAATTCGGTAAAGGAATGGTTGTCCTCACGTTTTGATATGAAAGACTTGGGACAGGCAACACATATCCTTGGGATCAAGCTTATGCGAGATCACAAGGAAAGGATATTAGCTTGTCCCAAGCACTTTATTTTGATATTATTCTCACCAGATTTAGCATGCAAGATCCTAAAAAAGGGTTTCTCCCCTTTAGACATGGAATCTCTCTATCAAAAGATCAGTCCCCAAAAACGACTGATGAGATAGAAAATATGAAGGAGGTCTCTTATGCTTCTGTTATAGGGAGTCTTATGTATGTTATGCTATGTACTAGACCTGGCATCTGCTTTGTTGTTGGCATGTTTAGTAGATTTCAGTCTAACCCTAGTCGAAAACACTAGACTGTTGTTAAGCATATAATCAAGTACTTGAAGAGGACTAGGGATTATATGTTGGTGTATCACTCAGGTGATCTTGCACCCATTGGCTATACTGATTCAGATTTCTAGTCAAATAGATACTCTAGAAAATCTACCTCAGGATATGTTTTTACCTTAGGAGGTGGAGCCATAAGTTGGAGGAGCATCAAGCAATCATATGTTGATGATTCCACCATGGAAGCCGAATATGTGGCTGCATCTGAGGCAGCTAAAGAGGTTGTTTGGCTCAGGAACTTTCTAAAAGAGCTTAATGTGGTTTCTTCGGTTCAAACACTAATTTTACTTTATTGAGACAATAGTGGTGCAGTTGCAAACTCGAAGGAACCAAGAAGTCATAAAAGGAATAAGTATATTGTGCATAAATATCACTTAATTCGGGATATAATTCAGTGAGGTGATGCAAGAGTGTTGAAGATTGCGTCAGAAGACAATTTGGCAGACCCGTTTACAAAGAGCTTGACACAGAAGATTTTTGACAAGCATGTAGAAGGAATGGGTGTTAGAGTAGTAGACACATGGTTATGAGTGTAAGTGGGAGATTGTTGGGATATACTATTAACCATGCGGTTTAGACATCGTATTATATTTTATTCTTTATGGAACAATTGGTTATTTAATTTATTCAATTCAATAAAGTACTATTTTAAATAGATCATTTGTTACATGTGCGTCTTTTTGGTTATGTAGTAGACAATTTAGTGTATGGAGTCTTAGCTCATGCACAGAAGATTAAATTGTCAGTTCTCATAATTAATAAACTATGTTCACAATCAAATATATTATTGGACAAAATATCTTGATGGTTGTAGCACAAGATTATAATATAATTTATCTTGATTATGGGAGTAGCTTTACTCCGACTTCTTGTGCTAGTATACGCACTGTATATTGAACGGACCAAGGAGAGAAAAGATATTTATGTACTGAATATGCATATAAAAGATTTTCTCTAATTTATTAAATGAGATTATACTCCTAATCTTGATATAATTATTATAATCAATGTAATTTATTTATTATTTTAATTTATCAAAAGGTACGACTCTATTTAGAGTTAGTGTATGCCTATAGATTGGACAATAACGAATAACATTTGTGAATAATAATTAGTTGATAGAATCCATGACTCGGTTTTGAGTTTGATTATACCCCTTTATGTAAGCTTAAAAGTTCTCATGTGAAAACCCGGCCGGTGGATTTTGTATCCGTCACATGAAATGGTTTAAGATTTGATTAGTTAATTGAATTAAATCTTTATTGATTAATTTAATTAACTGGTATTTAAAATATTAACATGGTGAGTTAAAATAAGTATTAATAAATTTTCGAAATTTATATGGAGGAGTTCAATTGCAGTTTTTTAGTCGAATAAATTGTAATTAATTATAGTAAAAATTAATTCATGTTAATTTCGAATTAATACTATAATTAGTAGCATATTATTATTTCTATGGTCCCTGCTATACCTAGTAAAAACCTGGACAGACTTGGGTAAAAAGTAGCTTGGAAGAAAAGTTATCGTTTTGAGTTAGAGTAGGATTCTACTTGCAGAATCTACACGTTTTTGAGCCCCTATTGTGGCTTAATTTCGGGTCTATTAAAGGAAGACTAGTTTCACCATAATTCACTTTTCAGTTGTATTGATCTTGCCCACCCAAAAGCAAAATCGTCTAAAGATTTTACCAGGCATATAGCAGAAGACTGCAGCCCCTGCTTTTGGAGGATTTGTGCAACTATTTCAAGAGGTTAGTACTTCTAATCTTGTTACTATTGTGTTGTCTAGTTTACATGTATTTGATGTCTGAATTGTATGCTAGCTTACGCTGCACATGTTTGAACAATTGATATCAGACGTCGTCTTACATCTAACTAGATAATGTAATACAGCATGCATAGAGTAATATTAAAACATGTTGTTTATTCATACATGTTTGGGATGATTATTCTATGTTAAAAACGTGATTGTATTTATCACTATCTTAATTCTGTAATTGTGAAATTATGAATTAATATACACATGTATAAACAGTGGTGGATGTTTTCTTGGGGTGAACCAGTTTAGCGGGAGAATTCCTAGCTCCATTTCCAATGTGTCCAAGCATACCTTGATCATGGCCACAATTTGCTTAGCGAATCTTGGAAACTTACAGCAGCTTAACGTGATCAACTTGCAAATGAATCAATTCACAAATGATCCCTCTACAGGGGAATTAGTTTTCCTTGCTTCTCTCTCAAATTTAAAGAACCTGGAGGGAATACAAATAGGAATTAATGCATTTAGTGGAAAAATTTCAATGTCCTTGGCCTTTGGTAATTGGTCTGATTCTCTTGAAAGGTTCAATGCCTTTCGATGTGGCATCACAGGGGAAATCCCTCTTGAAATCAGTAAGTTGACGTGGTTAAGTGTTGGAAAGAATGAATTGATAGGTTCAATTCCTCAAGAATTTGGTAACATGAGGAAATTGCAGAAGCTGGTATTTTGGGAAAACAAAATAAATGGTAAAGCTTATGCAATATGGAAGTCTTATTTCTACTTGACTTGACTGAAAATCAAGAGAACTTTATTTACACTAAAGTGCAAATACTCCACCAACTTTTTGGAATACTGAGTTTGTCCTCCAATTTAGAGGATTTATCAAGAAATCAATTCATAGGAAAATTCCAAGCACAATTGGACAGCTACAGAATTTGGTGAATCTTTCACTGTCAATGAACAATTTTGAAGGTCACATACTCAAATCACTCGGAGACTTGGTTTCTCTTGCATACTTGGATCTATCCGGAAATAACCTTTCTGGAATGATCCCTAAATCTTTGGTGAATCTTCAACTATCTTAATGTGTCTTTCAATATACTCACTGGTGAGATTCCAAATGTAGGAGGACCTTTTAAAAACTTGACAGCTGAATCTTTCATGGGTATCGGCGCATTGTGTGGACCATCTCAATTCAATGCAGAATCAATAAAAGCAGAAAGAAGAGAAGGGCTTTAATTTAACTTTTGTTCTTGCATCAATTGCAGTAGCATTCAGTGCCGGCTTTCGGGTAAAGCCAATGAAGCACAAGCTTTAGTCCCCCAACTTTAGGGGGCCTCAATTTTTATACTAGATTTTTTTTTAAAATTAAGTATTACTCTTATTACATATCTTGGTAAAAACTGTAAAGGAAAATATTTATATTCTTTAAAATTAGGCCCCTAACATGTAAATGCAAAATTTATAAAATGAATCAAATGATTATGTCTTTTTCTCGTTAAATATTATTCAAAATTTTCCACTTTCATTCTTGGTTTCCATAATATTCATTTTTTTTTTTTATGTTTCTTAGTTCTCAATCAAACGTTACAACTATTATATTTTTTATTTGTGACTTCAAGAGCCCTATTGTTCTGTATTTTTTGTCTATCAAGCGTCTACGAGAAGTATATTGTGAAAGCAACACATATTTATTTTCACGTCAAGTTAATGAATCAGGTTCTTCTATTCCAACTTTTTAATATTAGTTTTCATGTAACTTTTGTTTTTCTTGATATTTCAATACGTATGCATATATTATCATTTTAGTATTTATCAAAATTTAAATATGTCAAATAGAAAGTATGAATCCAGTTATTCAAAACTTAAGGGAAAACAAAGTTGAATCATTGATACAATCTCAATAAAGAAGAGCCGATAATACTCTAGTCGATATACTCAATCAGACAAAAAAGACTTGATTCTTTTTCAAATACTTATATTGCTTATAGAAAAATAATACTAGTTCATGTAATAATTGCCTTTGGCCGCCCTCGACCAAAAACTAGAAACTAGAAAGAAGTTTTTTAAAACTAAAATTGATAAAATCTTACTTAAAATCAACCATGGCGCAAGAAACATTGAATGGATTATCTATATTACCAATTAATTATTAGAAGAAATTTATATTAAAACAATTATTCATAATTTTGCATCTCAAAAAGCTAGAAAATTAGATTTTAAATAGATTATATTATATAAGATTTTTTTTTGTTGAAAAAATTGTTAAAGGCCTCTTATGCTAGATTGGCTTTAGGCCTCCAACAGTGTTGAGCCGCCCCTGGTAGCATTAGTAGTCACAACGATTTTCATGGCAGGGGAGGCCCTGGTTTAGAGCCCGTTTGGCTTAGCTGATTTAGAGTAGCTGATAAGCATTAGATGCTGAAAAGCATAAGTGCTGAAGCTGATTTGAAAATAAGCAGTTACGTGTTTTGATTAAAGTGCCGAAATTAATAATATGCAGCTGAAGAACTGGATATACGAAGAGTTTTGTTTTAAAAAGAAGCATTTTAGTGATAGAATAGTTAATATTTTAGTCAAGCTTAAAGTGCTTATAAGCTGAAATTTAATAAGTTGGGGGAGACCAACTTATGGCTTTTGGCTTATTTTTGACTTATAAACACTTAACTTATAAGCAATTTTAATTTTACCAAACGCGTAGATAAGCCAAAAAGTACTTATAAGTCAGTTTGATCAGCTTATAAGCTTAGCCAAACACTCTCTCAGTACACAGAGGAACACTCATAGATGGAAATATGGTTGCTGTAAAAGTTTGATTGGAGTGTGAGGTTTTGCGTAACATTCGCCATAGAAATCTTGTTAAGGTGATAAGTAGATTGTGCTAACCTTGATTTTAAAGCATTGGTGCTGGAGTACATGCCAAATGGAAACCTCGATACATGGCTTTACTCTCTCAACAATTTTTTGGATTTGATCCAAAGATTGAAGGTCCAACCGTTATAGATGTCCTTTCATTACATACAATTTTTCCACTTCATTAATAAGATCCGTGTGAATAAAGGCAAACTTGATATTAGAATAGTGTTTGAACTCATAATCTCAGCTTGGAGCATCTTACAAATCGACCAATAAATTAAAAGATCTTGATCGAGTTAGCTGGAGAGAGAGAGAGAGAGAGATACGACAAGACGAAGGAGGGATTTGTTATATCAATAAATTTTATGAAAATGATCCTTTTTCCATCATCACCATTTTTTAAAACTCCCATTGCCATGAAATACAGCTTATAGTAAAAAAGAAATCACCTTTAAATACATATACACAGATATGGAACTTCAATATGTACAACTTGGAAGCCTCTCGAATTTTGAGGTCCGTCAATTTTTTACTTCTGGATACCAAAATTGGAGTAATCATGGCAGCGCTGCGCGATTCTACATGGCAAGAAAAATGCCAATAAAACTGTGGTAATTATGTACATATATAACTAACTATAAAACTTAAAGTACACTAGCATCAACTTGTTTGAGCAAAGCCTTCCAAGGCTGCTATCGTCAAGAATGTAAATCTTTTTTACCCGATTATGAACTGTTTTCCGTATACACTCTATCGGCTTATGGAGTATAGTAAGCTCGGTCAATTTGAACTGATCATACAGCATGTAACTGATTTCGAAAGTTTAGTTTTATTCGATCAGCATCAACTTCTTTCTTTCCAGAAGAACTAGCGGCTGCTTGTTCCTTCAAGGCTTCCTTTTCCAATTTCTTCCTTTCAGCATCAGCTTGTTGTTCATTCTCATCGCGTGATTTTTTAAACATCTTGGTGAAGACCACCAAAATCTGTGTCACTGCATCCAGAAAGTAAACATATGCATCACTCACACTAAAATATATGAAGACCGTCAAACTTTGTGACGTAGATCAAAATGCTATTTATTGATATGCCTGGTCAAGAAGTTGCTACACTAGGAGAAATCTGTTGAAGCAATTTTCACGTTGCTTGAACAGATAACTCTTGATTTAAATAGTGTACATGAACTAAACAAGATCCCCAGGACAAATGCAATTCGAAAAATCCATCCAATGGCAATATGCACTAAACAGATGCTCTACAAAAGACAGATGCACTAAACAGATGCTCTACAAAAGACAGATGCACTAAACAGATGCTCTACAAAAGACAGAAAAGAAGGGTGGCATCAACCTGACAACAGATCATAGGAAAGAGACATACACTGTGCATCACATAGGCTTCACATTAAAGACTTAAACTACTAAAATAATTGTATCTCTGATAACCCCTACTGAAATAGCTATATTACTACCAAGTGTTGCGCCAAACAGCTACAAGACTATTTCTTTTTTCCAGATCACTCATAACACAGCAAGAAAATTATATCATATATATTTCCAACCTTGCTCAAAGGGACATCGAGCTGGATCCTCGCCAAAATACAGGGACAGGGAGTCTGCACTCCTTCCCTGTAGATTTACGAGATAGAACAATGAGCAAACATGACATGGATCAAACTTCCAGGAGTATTAAATATGACATGATGAATGCAAGAAAACTAACCACTTCAATATAAAGAGTAGTGAGAGACTTGACTTCAGCCTCAGCCGTATAAAGGAAATTCTTTAACACCTGAGAAGAAATGTCCAAGTAATTAACCACATATTTCATATGTTTAACAAAATTATGCGTGTACACCAAATCGAGGGCATTGCAATCATGTTACTGCAACACCCGATACAAACCAAATGGGGGTCTTTCCCATGCGTGCCCTTTTCACTTGATTTTTCGAATGAAACTAATTGTCATCCATTTATGACACATATTACTCTTCTAGACCAGCGGTACACTTCTTCCCTACTTGTCTTCTCATAATATATCCAGGATGAAGTTTTTTAATAGTAAAGAGGGATCCTTGTATAATGAAGGAGATCTAGGGAAAGCGGAATCCGCTCAATGCCATTCATTTCACTTTTGTCGTAAGAAAATCATGAGAATTGTTAATACTTTTAGACATTGTTTTTTATGAATTTTCAACATATAAAAAGCTTCGGATGACTTTTGGTCGATTAGACTTAATCATGTGCAAATACGTGACAATGTTCCCATGTACTATAATAAGTTTTCTACAAGATATTGTTAAGGTACATTGTCAAATGGCAAAAAACATAAATATTGAAAGTACAAGCATCCAGCTAAGGCATTGCGGAAGTAGAAACAGTTACATTTTACCATCCTCTTATCTCACCTTCTGAAAGCCCGAAGATATTGCACCATCATTGTCGGATGCAGTAAGTTCTTGTTCAACTTTCTCAAGACCTTTGCTCACTGCTTGCATTTCTTCAGCCAAAGACTTCAGTTGGATCTAATCAATTAATATGACGAAAAACAAACATTTCAGTTTCACCACTATACTAATATTACTGCAAGTGAAGACCATCATGTACAGCAAGGATACCTTAGAAGCAGCTTCCAAGTGAAGAAGATCCTTGTCGAAATCAAGCAACTCTGGCATTTTCTCAGCAAGGAGCTGAAAGAAACAACACAGATTTACATCTTTGGAATAGCAGTGGAAAGCGGAAACATACATATGGAAAAAGAGTTAAGACACAACAGAAGTCCAACCGTTATACTATTTATCCACAAGGAAACTTGCAGAATTTGCAAAACTGTGTACTATCAGTTAGTAAGCAGATTCATCGACTAACAACAGTGCTGGACCAGGAAGGAATCTCAGAGCCAGGTCTAATGTTGTTCCAAAATTTTAATAAAATTTCACTTTCTGGAAGTTCCAGAATAGAGTCCAAGTTCCAACATTCCCTCAACATACACAAGTTTTGGCCTACCGCAAACTTCTAAGAAGAGTGGACTAGGAACTTTAATGATTTCACAATTGGTAGATACACATCAAATAATATTACCTTAAAATTTTGACTCTTCAATGGGGGGAAAAGATCATGGGACGGATAGATTTAATGCAGAAGAGGAACCTAAAGCAGCAAAAAGAAAATTAATGTGACCACCAAACCTATTTAGAGCAATTCCTAGAACAGGAAGTTACATGATAAAAAGGAAAGGGATCTCTCAAATCACAAAACGCGGATGTGTATTACTAAAGCAGCAAAAAGAACCTACAAAAAGTTTTGGCCTACCGCAAACTTCTAAGAAGATTTAATGCAGAAGAGGAACCTAAAGCAGCAAAAAGAAAATTAATGTGACCACCAAACCTATTTAGAGCAATTCCTAGAACAGGAAGTTACATGATAAAAAGGAAAGGGATCTCTCAAATCACAAAACGCGGATGTGTATTACTGGATAAGCACTGTTCCGCACAAAAATAGGAAATGAACAAAAGAATAAGCTACCGATGAACTTTATTGTGAATGTTAGCCACCAAAGTTATACAAAGTTGAGAAGGCATAAAAGTGGCAGTTCTTCTAATGGTGCTGATCCTGCTAATACCGTGGGTAATCTTAAGTTGTCAGATAACTTTATAAGGATTAGTTTTCAGATTTTCATCATTAGAAGTTTGACTTCCTTCTCCTTGATAATGAATGGAACCCTTTTCTCATAGATTTGTTACACCATCTTCTTCTTGTTTAGGTGCTCAACAGAAACACCTATACACATTTGGTCTTTTCTTTGCTTTTTATTTTTTTACTTTTGATAAAACACATCTGGACTTCCTTTAGGTGATTTTGTAGGTTCTTTTTGTGTATTTTATTTACAATTGTTTCATTTGGCAAGATAGCTTAAGCTTGAAATTTTTAATTTCTATAAGATAGTCTCGTATGATGGGGTTGCACCAGGGATCAGCTCTTGGTCCATTCCTATTCTCCTTGGCGATGGACGCATTGACGAGACACATTGAAGGTAAGGTATCATGGTATATGTTATGTGCTGATGACATCGTTTTAATTGACAGGACGCGGGGTGTTGTTAACGAGAGGCTAGAGGTTTGGAGGCAGACCCTAGAGTATAAGGCTTTCAAGTTGAGCAGGACCAAGACGGAATACATGGAGTGCAAGTTCAGTAACGATACCCAGGAAGAGGATAATGGAGGTGAGGCTTATACGCAAGTCATCCCCAAGAGAGGTAGTTTCAAGTATCTTGGATCTATAATACAAGGTAACAAGGGAGATTGATAAAGATGTCACGCATCGTATCGGAGCAAGATGGATGAAGTAGAGGTTCGATTCTGATGTCTTGTGTGATAAGAATGTGCCGCTGAGACTTAAAGGTAAATTCTACAAGGTTGTAGTTAGACCGACTATGTTACATGGAGCAAAGTATTGACTGGTCAAGAACTCTTATACCCAGAAGCTAAAAGTAGCTGAGATGAGAATGTTGAGGTGGATGTGGGCATACTCGATTGGATAAGATTAGGAATCAAGTTATTCGGGAAAAGGTGGATGTGGCCCCTGTGGAGGATAAGATGCGGGAGGCGAGGTTGAGATGGTTCGGGCATATTAAGAGGAAAAGTATAAAAGCCCCAGTTAGAAGGTGCGAACGGTTAGCCTTGGTGGGCAGCAGAAGGGGTAGAGGTAGCCCTAAGAAGTCTTGGGGAGAGGTTATTAGGCAGGACACAGCGAAGCTGGAGCTAACTGAGGGCATGGCCCTAGACAGGAGTGTGAGGAGGTCAAAGATTAGGGTAGAAGGTTCGTAGGTAGACGAGCGTTCCTCTTTGTCTTACTCAGTTCGCTAGCATTAGTGTAGTGTGATATCTTTTATTCATAGATAGCCATTACTACCTAGAGTTTGATTGCATTCTTGGATTCGATCTTATTTCATCTTGCTGTTATTCCTACTTGTTGCAATTACCTTTTCTTTTTCAATCGTTATCTAGCCAAGGGTCTATCGAAAACAGCCTCTCTACCCTTCCAGGAGTAGGGGTAAGGTTGTGTACACCTTACCCTCCCCAGACCCCACTCGTGAGAAACTACTAAGTTGGTTGGTTGGTAGTTGTTGTTGTTGTAAGATAGTTTCGTATACCTAGTTTCATGTTTGATCTTCAATTTCACTAGCGCCAAGTGCAGTACCTAGCCGGATTATCCCCCGTGATAGACGCTAGGTTTAGCTTCCCACATGTGTGGCTTGACTCAAGCAAGCCTCTACCCTTAGACAAAATACGCTTCGAGGTTTTGGAAGCGTTCGTGGCGTCTGTGGCGTTTAGCAATGCTTAAACGACGCTTTGAGACAATGGATGACTTGGAAAATAAACTTGGTCAGTGAGGGATTTGGCATTTTTATTATAGAACAAGTACACAACTTTCAGCACAATGCTTGCTTGAAGGAGTACATGACATTAGAACACACATTGGCTTTAGAATGCTTAGTACTACAGTTAGGACTTTGGGAATTGGTAGATGCCTAGATCTATGGGTGGGTTGCTTGCTTACAAAAAGTGGGGTATAAGCCCCAAAGGATCATTGGAGACTCAAAAAGTTGGGCTAGGGGCTAAGTTGGCCACCAGAGTTCCCGTGGGCAGCAATGCTGAACCCTTAGTGCTTTCCAGACACTTCTATTGTCCGGTGGTCGGGCCTCGGGGATTGGGCCCTAGACCATGCCCAGCCCAATGCACTCCATCACACCCTATACCCAGGATGGAAAATAAACTTGGCCAGTAAGGAATTTGGCATTTTTATTATAAAACAAGTACACAACTTTCAGCACAATGCTTGCTTGAAGGAGTACATGACATTAGAACACACGTTGGCTTTAGAATGCTTAGTACTACAGTTAGGACTTTGGGAATTGGTAGATGCCTAGATCTATGGGTGGGTTGCGCTTACAAAAGGTGGGGTATAAGCCCCAAAGGAACATTGTAGACTCAAAAAGTTGGGCTAGGGGCTAAGTTGGCCACTAGAGTATCCGTGGTCAGCAATGTTGAACCCTTAAGTGCTTTCTAGACACTTCTGTTGTCCGGTGGTCGGGCCTCAGGGATTGGGCCCTCGACCATGCCCAGCCCAATGCAATCCATCACACCCTAGACCCATTGGATTCTGACAAGAATGGAACTTGGGTCTAACTCAACCTAAAAGCTAGCTTATGAGGTGAGGATTGCCCAAGACCATATAAGAAGGCCAAGTAGGGGTGGGCATACATCGGGTAAAACCGATAACCCGAACCATTAATTCCTTATTGGGTTATCGATATTTGATTATTGGGTTAAAGGTTCGGTAACGGGTTAAAAAAAAAATTTTATTGGGTTATCGGTTCGGGCGAGGTTTGCATTTTTGTTATTGGGTAAAAACCGATAACCCAATAAGAATGAAGTAACTTACTAATTTATCCTTAATGATATACTAGGGTTTTATTTTCCTAAATCACTCTTCAGTGTGCCCTGGAAACAGCCTCTCTGCCCCCGGGGTAGGGGTAAGGTCTGCGTACATATTACCCTCCCCAGACCCCACTTGTGGGATTATACTGGGTTGTTGTTGTTGTTGTTGTTACTCTTCAGTGTGCAGTGTGCAGTGTGCAGTGTGCAGTCGGCACTCTCTCTCTCAACTCTCAAGACTACCGGTCTTGTTTTCGGCGCAGCCCCCAAGGCCAAGAGTCTCTTCAGTCGTCTCTCTCTCTCTCAACTCTCAAGACTACCCGTCTTGTTTCCGCCGCAGCCCCCAAGGCCAAGAGTCAAGACGCAAGAGTCAAGACTACCAGTCTACCACCAGTTGTCAGTGCCTTACCACTCACCAGTTCTCCGCCAGTCACGACGGCTCACTCCCTTACTCGTCTATCGCATCGTGTAGGCTTTGGGTCAAGATTTTTCTGATTTCTTCTTGTTAATTGTTTTGATTTTTGCTAACCTTCACATTACCAAGTAATATATATCAGACTATCAATTATATCTATGACCCTACGATGTCTTGTAGTGTTTGGTATATCAGATTTATTGTTTGATTGGATTTGTTGGGGAAGGTTGTGAAACTGTGAATCAGCGATGTTTTTACTATGATTTTTCGGAGTGGTGTGGTGTCTTCTTAGACTTGTATACTTTAGTATATAACAATGCTTTATTGTCTATCTTCCCAGCCCAATGATTTTTTCTGTCGTTCCTCCTATGACTCTATTTGACCATAAATATATTCTAGTGTCTTAGGATACCTGATCTATTTGTTGTTTTAAAGACCGTTGCTTTAGTCTCGTATGCCATGTTATTCACGTAATATACAGGTTTGATTCTTCTGCTAAAATTTCTGGTTAGCTAAATTTTGTTGTTGCTTTACAGAATTTTGATTCTGGTTGCTTTACACGTTAAGTGGGAGCGTGCTTTTGCTAAGAAACAACAAAAGATGGCAGTTTACAGTTTACACGTTCTGGTAGTTTAATTTCTTTGTTTTATATATTGCAAAGTGTTTTTAGTTGTTTTATCTTATCGAGTAAACCGATGACCAACCGATAATGATATATAACCGATTAACCGATAACCAATATCTTATCGGTTTGGTTATCGGGTTATGATATTTTTAAACTGATAACCGATAGGCAAAACCGATAATGTTCAAAACCGAACCGAACCGACTGATGCCCACCCCTAAGACCAAGACACCCATTCCCCACCGATGTGGGACACAACTCAACACCCCCTCACGCCAAGGCCTGCAACTAGAGCGTGACAATATAAATGGGGGCCCAACATCGGTAACAATAAATTGAGATGGGCCTGGCTCTTATACCATGATAAGAATGGAACTTGAGCCTAACTCAACCCCAAAAGTTAGCTTATGAGATGAGGATAGCCCAAGACCATATAAGGAGACCAAGACACCCATTCCCCACCGATGTGGGACACAACTCAATACATTCCATGGCACATTCTAGTTTGCTAACCCACTCAAGCTTTCTTGGCACATTATTGGTCATTCTTCCACATCACCCATGCGCACCTTGCCAAGCTTGGACGCCCGTCCCTTGACATGTACCTTATCATCCTCGAGCATCACCCTACTACATGACATGCCCAATCCATTGGTGTTTAGCCTCATGCATATACCTTGACCTTGTCGGGCACCATGCCATACTTATGATGTAAGCCTTGCTTGCACGTTGTCGCTTCCGCTTGCGCTTCACACGCTGGCCACCATGCCTTCTGCATGCTCCATCATCGCACCATTCTCTTGTGCTAACACTACCATGTGTGACGACCATGGCCCATGCCAACGCTTCCCCAATTTCCCTTACTTGAAAGCGCTAGCCTCTTCTCAGTTAGCCCCGTCCATGTCCACCTCAGCCCTTGTAGCATGTGCAAAATATTTTTGGCAGGTTGTCAACCCAATCTTGAGCCGCTCATCAATCATCATTGAGCCAAACTAATCTAATTCAACTTAAGCTTAAGCCATCTTCAATCTCTCTCAATTTAGAGCTAATTGATATATACACTACTTTAGAGCTCAAGCTTGCGTATCTAACGTAACATCCTGACATTTAATAGAAAAGAACAGCAATAAACAAACACAGTCTTTGTGCAATTACAACAAGATATAAAGAAATTTCCAGGAAACAAGTATGATCTAAAAAGATGCAACTTTATATAAAGGTAATAATTCTACCTTGCACAGATAATGCATCAAGGTCATTTTGTTGTTTCTAGCACGAGTGTCAGAAAGCTTAAGAAGACTGTCCAACTTGAACCCTACAGCAGATCCTGCAACGTAATTACAAGAAAAAAGATAATATTCACAGAGCCTCCACCAAACAACTAATATTTTTTGTATTAAGATCTAGAGCTTAGAAAGGCGTACCTCGTGCTGTACCCTGATTCAGTGCATTTCCCAATGTTAGAATGGTCTGCATTATTTGACGTAGTTTGGCTGATTCTTTCACCTACTTGATCAGGAAATGCAGTTAGAATCCAGTTGAAATCAGAATGTGCCAAATCAAACTACATAAGGTATTAAAAGTACCTCTCTAGTAGCATTGTTAATTGTACTTAGGTTAATTCTCAAGTCAGTCACCTGAACAATTCAAGATATTACAGTTAACAGAAACATCAGTGGCAGACTGCGTAGACATTCGTTCACCACCAAGTACAAGAGTGAATACCTGATTAGAAAAAGTGATAGTAAATGAAAACACTCTTAACTTGGACTCAACTCGTGGGACCTTCATCAGCTCCAGAAAAAACTGAAACAGTTATTAATCCAGTTAATTACTCATAAATTAGAGGCTAAAGAATTTTGTAGTTTCCCATATATATATAATCAAATTGGAGAACCTGCTCACACTTTCCAAGCATTTCCTTGTCCCCATTATAGTTCTGGAAAATAGAACATAAACAGTAAGATCAAATTTTGAAACCAAAATTAACTTTTAGTCGTTAAATGGCAAGTATACACTGTTAAGAAACTAGCACAACTAAATTCATAAAGGTAAGCGAAATCAAGCAGAAATAAGTATACACAACAGACTATGATATACACATCCACGGACACCAGGAAAGGGAGGAAAGGGAGGAAAGGGAGTCATCAAACGTAAGCTTACACATTCTAGATGCAAGTACATACTCCATATAAGCATGCAACTGCCAAATGGGTCATTCAATTATGGGCATCAATCTGCACAGCTACTTACACAAAAGACACATCAACAAAATCATAGACCACTGGTTCCAATGACTCGTGCTGAACTAGTATTCTAAAATCAAATACAAATGCAAAAGGTGAATGTGTTGGTCTTGGCTCCAAGTACCATCGGTAAGCACTTAAATGTGAATTATTTCTCTAAACAAGGAGAGTTAAACAAAAATTTTCTAAACGAGGAGACTTGAACAAAAATTGAAGCTAATTTCAGAAGATATCTCTACATTACTGATGAACTCAAAATAAATGACTAGATGCATAATACACAAATATTATTGTGATCTAAACTTTGCCATGATAGGCAAGCACTGCCAGGATGAAAACGGGATAGTACCCTCAGTGTCTCCATTTCTTCTTTTGTTGGGCAAAACTTTATCAGATTTTCAACTTGATCAATGTCCAGAGCTGACGAATCCAAAGCCAAAACAGCATTCTGTAAAACATGCATATACTAATTTTGTCAGGAATCCAGAAATTTTTAGTAAAAAGAAATCCTATTTGTACTCGCATAATATTGGCATGAGATGAGTTTAAATGGAGTAATATGGTCAGTGAGGACTCATATAGCCAACCCCAATTTGCTTGGGACTAAGGCATAATTGTTGTATTAGTAAAGGAAATTCAAGGTAAATATTTGATATTTCGGAAAAGGGCTAATATGTCCCTGAACTATCAGAAATTAGTTATAGCCCTCGTTATACTATTCAACACTATCTACCCCCGAGTTAGCCTTTTTAACAAATCTACCCCTCACATTAACGGATCCGGTCTGTGCAGACACGTGGCAGCATTTTAAACACCCAAACCATTTTTTCTTTAATATCCAAATCCACCCGATCCAGCCCCCAACCCAACGGCCCCAATCATTTGACCTGAAAACCATTGCGCACTATTTTCCATGAAGGTTCAGCTATTGATTCTTCAACATACAGAGAATCAATCAAAAATGATACAGCCGTTGTGTTGAAATCACGCCCTCCATTTTTCGGATTCTATTTGCGGATCAACAGAGATTAAACTGAAATTTTTTAGATCTCCTAAAAGAAACAAGAAACAAGAAACAAAAGGGAGTGTTGGTGCTTTGGTTGAGTAGTTTTATGGTGAAGTCTCTAGGTGGGGACGATGTAAATAAAGAAGAAAAGGGTGGTTGTTGCTCTGTTTCAGTGGTGATGCTATGGTTGTCGTTACATATTTTTTGGTTCTTAAGTTGGTGGTTTTAGGCGGAGATGGGTGGTGGTCAATGGAAGGAACTACAGGTAACCTACTAAATATAACTTAAATCCTTCATATAATTATATCAGACTTGATCAATAAGCTGCAATTCAACATATAATGTAAAGAGGATTCCCAATTTCCCATCAACAGCCAATTGAACAGTCAATTTGATTAAGCTAACAAAACCAAATTTGTATCAAAAAGTTAATATCTTTTTAACTCCGCACATCTTCACCAAAATCTAGACAAAGAAACTCAAGATATAAAGCTTCAGCATTACCGGCAACCGATGACAAGTTCAAAAGTAACCTAATTAAGCATAGAAATACTGAGATCACCCAAACCGACTGTTCTATGATTCCTGATCATCCACACCTACGACCAAGATTCCTCATTTAAACCATTCAATGGCACTCAGCTTCAAAAGTCAAACCCAGAAAACTAATCTCAAAGAGGTGAGGTCAATGAATAAGTAAAATGGAATCAAAGGGCCAACTTGTGATAGAGAAAAGATTGAACAAAGTTTTTTTCTTTTTTGTGGGGTTATTTCAATTCCCCTGAAAAATTAGGAAGAAGAGATCTATTTTTTGTTTATGAATTTTTACTAGTAATTATTCAAGGGAGGAATGGTGTAGGGGTGGCAGTCGTTGAAGAGGAAGAGAGTTAGTCAAAGCTTCTTCTGCCTTTCGGGTCGGGGCTGAACGGGTAGGGTAAAAGGGTTAGTTGGTTAGGCTGTTTAAAATCGTGCAACGTGTCCTTAAAAATGGGTCTGTTAGATGTAGGGGCAAAAATATTAAAATGGCTAACGGCAGGGGTAGATAGTGTTGAATAGTATAACGGGGGTACCTATAACTAATTTCTGATAGTACAGGGACATATCTACCCCTTTTCAGTCTACCTCCATCAAACTAAAAAAAGACAAACAAAAAACCATCCTAAGAAACCATGTATGAGCATCCCTAAAGAATGTTCACCACGCTGACTGAACACATGCATGAATCGGCATATTATTACTGCACATTACTACAATACGATTTGACGACAAAGCCAAAGGATAGAATATTTTATACAATATCTATAGTGATTCTTTTGCATTTCAACAGAAATACACCAATTCAGTTTAACATTTAATTTTTATCTCCTCAAGCCTGGTGAAATTACATGATCTTTTCAACTCTCTAAAGTTGTTAAAAATATAAGAGAATAAATATGTCTTTTTGATCAGTAGTTCTACAGCTAGTTCTTTCTTCAGTAACTTCTATTTTCACAATATATATAACTCATTTTCTCTTTTTATTCATTACATTGAACTCCGTCTATTTCTTTTCTTCTTTTTTTCAATGACAATGGTGCCCGAACCTACTTCTGCGCGCACCTCCACTAATCTATAGGGTACACGATACCTCCAATCGGTATAGGTATAGGTAACTCTGCCCACCAAAATTTAATCAGATCAGAGAAACTGCCTTTTTGCCTCTATTCGTATTTGAACTAAAATCCTTTAGCCTTTCCCACCTCATTGACCACTAGGCCACACTCGTAGTTGCCCATTGAACTCCACCTATATGAGAAAAGCATAACTAACTTGAAATTGAATTACAAGGAGAACTGTGATAGGTTAACGGCTCTCATAAAAATAGTCAAACTACCATATCTCTTTTGATTAAGACCTGACGATTGACATAGAGCAATATGGATACAGATGATTCACATAGCCAACCCCGATCAGTTTGGGATTCGTTCTTCGTTCTTTTATTGAGAAGAAATATAGATAGTTATTCGGCAAATCATTCTTTTTTAAGCAGAAATAAGGTATATTTCACTTTCAATTTAGAGTTCAAGACATACTATGATCTTATTCTTTATTTGTTGAGAACCATCTTTTTGTAAATCCCATGATGTTGGTTCAATATTTTTGCATAATATTGTATCTATTTGGTTCTTCAGATACTTCTATAGATTTAGCAAATGTACAAAGGGACAAGAACCAAAATACTAAATTGTAATCTTTTGGAAAATAAAGTCTTAAAGTATATACATTCAATTGTATATGTTATTTGTTACTTGATTACAACTGATAAAAGCATAACGAGTCATTATTACTTTTTTTGGTAGGTTAATTTGTATCACTTTTAAAATTATAAGCAGCTCGATTTCAAAAGTTTCTGATTGACCTAAAGCCAAGTAAAGATGATATAATTGTTTCATATGAAAAACCATAAAAAAGTTTGGTCAAAAGACAGACCTGTGGACTAGGATACATAAACTAGTGCAATAGATAAAATATTGAAGTTGATAGTAGAAACAAGAAGATGCTAAAAGAACTCACCAGCATATCAGGCAAGGGAATCTTGATTTTTGTAAGCATGATTTCGCAATTGTACGCCCTGCGCAAATCAACCTGACAAAAGCATATGTTAGGAAATAATTCCCGTTCTTTAACAAGTTAAACCAAAATTTAACACTTCCAGTCTTAGTCTTTCACTACAAACAGAGGGAATTCTGTAAAATGGACTCCCGGAAGAAAAAGAAGCCAACACCCAATAGACTGTTCACCAATTATTCCATAGTGATCTCATTAATAGACTGTTAACCAATTATTCCATAGTGATCTCATAATATATAGTGAAAAGCTTTAAAGAAAATATTTCTTTCTATAGAAGAGATTTATCTCTTTCAAATTAGCACTAAAAGATAAATTAAGTAGCAAGTGAACTGCAATTCATTCATGGTCAATGGCCATCCCAACGGGACACGTCTATGTTTGAGCACACCCTCCACAACCCTTTCATTCTAATCCATCTAGACATGTATCGCAACCTATAAAATGACTTCGCTACATGAATTAATATTACAAACTACTAAAACAACTACTAAGAAATTTTCAAAAGATAACCATTTGAAATATTTTTGATATGATGGACCCATCCTCCAAACCTACTACCAATGCCTAGGAGGCCCAAGTAGTCTTCCCATCTTTACGCCTTTGTGACTCAAACCCTCAACCTCATGGTCGTCGGAGAAGGACCTTACCACTAGGATATCCCTCCATTCTTCAGTCAATGATAACTAACTTAACTTTCCTGAAGCAGAAATGGTGTTACCTCTCGGATGGAAAAAAGTAGAACTTTTCCACCCAAAGTTCATCATTTCATCATTCATATCAGAGTCCAGAAAACCACAAGTTCTTCTCTATCTTGGAATGCTTGCTTCCAAACTTCACATATGTTAAACCCATTTAAGGCCTTACTTTCAACTTCTTTTCCACGTTGTTAGCCACAGCTTACCACTAAAACCCTCTTTTAAACCTATCCAAAATTCTTAATATCTTTATTTAACTAGTGAAAGAAGGAGACCCATACTCATCCTACAACATTCTCCTAACTACATGAAAAACTTGCTTGATAATGCCTATCAGGAAAATGAGTTCAAGAGGCATCCCTACCCTTCCAATTTGGCCATAACTGAGGACTTGGCTATGACTCCAAGAGTAACTTCACTTACTTTTCATTTTTGAAAAAAGAAAAAGATATAAAATATACATGAAGAAGGTTATAGTATCCTCAATAGATTTGACTCGTCACAAGACTGTCTCAATAGCGCAGAAGCCATTAACTGGCTGGGTGGAAATTACGTGTTTTGGGAAGTCCAAAGTGGAGGTAACACAGCTGCCCAAGGAAACAAGCAAGAGAACTTTTGAATTATCATCCAATACTAGGTGCGTTGAAAGTGAAGGTCACGGGGTGGCAACACTCAATTTCTGAATCGGATTTACTACTGATATTGTTACAACACTGTTAGCTGGCCAGAGTACAGTCCTACCAAGTACTTCAAGAATATCATGGTAATTTGGCACTAATAGCAATTTAGTCAATTTCTCATTTCAAAAAATTTATGTGGTCCAAGGTGTGTCTTTACTTCTAAACTCCTCTTGAGTTTAAATGATTGAAACAATCATCTTACATGTACTAGTCATGGAAGGTTATTGACACTTTCATATGTCTTTTGACCTTATAAATGTGCAAATTCAACATTATCTTGACATTCATGCATTTTCAAAATAGGCAAAGACGCAATGTCAAATGTTTTATTTGGGCAAGAAGAAAAAGCATAATTGCATGGGCAACTGATGACATATGATTTGATATGAAAGAGCCGCCCGGTGCACTAAGCTCCTGCTATGTGCGAGGCCCGGGGAAGGTCCGGACCACAAGGGTCTATCGTACGCAACCTTACCCTGCATTTCTGCAAGAGGTTGTTTCCACGGCTCGAACCCGTGACCTCCAGGTCACATGGAGGCAACTTTACCGGTTACGCAAGGCTCCCCTTCAATGACAGATGATTTGATATAAATCTATGAACCACAGTGCCATGTATAAATGTAACATCTACGCTCAATTACCATTATTAGTCAAGAGCAGCAAGCATCATTAAGAATCACTGTGCCTATTTGGCTAAGAGGAAAGTAAGGAGTATCGATAGGAGAAGGATTAGCTAACAAGATAAGATTCGGCTTCCTTGTCCGTGCAGGGAATAAAAAGGAAGGAGAAGAAAGTGGATGAGCTAGATTATATTATCCTCTATTACATATCCAATTCTGCAGACTGGAGGAGTTTTAAGGTTTAATTTGAGCCTACAGAGAAAAATGTCCACACATGTAAGCGAAAAATAACACACAAAGCACTCTAAAGTGAGAGTGAGTGCCAAAGGAAGGGAACAAAGACAGAAATAATTTAGTATCTCCAACAAAACAGATAAGGTAGTGAGTGAAATATACAAAGGAAACTGGGCATTTTCATCCTACATGTCCATTGTGTGCCTTGCTCAGAAATTTAAGAAAAAGTGAACAAAGCATATATAACTTGCCAATTGCACTTTTTCTGGTTTGTTGATTTTGGAACCACGTCGAGCTCCACCTTTGCTAGTTCCATCAGTAGCTGAAGCCACCGAAAACAAATTTTCGAGCTCTGTAATATCAATTTCAGGTGCTCTGTCACATACATTAAAAAGGTTTAATCAGAACTTCCCATAACAAAGAGACAAATAACAAAATTGCAGTATCCCATGCAAGCTAGGGTATAGTGCTCAGAACTAGCCTAATGATGACCTGTGACGGAGTTTCACGACACAAAATAAATAGCAAAGTTATGATCTGCGTATTAAATTGAAATGATCCAGAAAGTTCTCATTGTAATTTCTCATCGCCCAAAGTAAAATGTGCATACCTGGATGTATTTTCCTTATTTTGCGTATCTGCCCATAAACTCCCTTGCATGGCCCGTGTAACTTTCGACCAATGTAAAGGCTTCAATGAAGCTTTTTTAGGAGGAATTGATGTACCTCCTGCACCTCGCCCTTTCCCTAGAGCATTTGAGCCTAGGGAGGCTCTTACACGTCCAGTAGATGAAGGTGGTGGCGGTGGCACATTATGTCCTTTTCCACCAGGTGGTGGAGGTGGAGTGGGTGTCAAACCCCGCCTAAGAGGTGGTGGAGCATTAGGAGCCTTTGGTGCTGGTGGAGGTGCAGGTGGAGTTGAACCTTGCCTAGGAACTCCCAAAGGAGGTGGAGGAGGTGCAGGTGGCCTTTTAGAATTGCTTGTAGGTGGAGGTGGTGGTGGTGGAGGTGCCAGCGGAGTTGACCTATTTGATGAAGGTGGAGGTGGAGGTGGTGGGGGAGGGGCCAACGGAGTTGACCTATTTGATGTAGAGGATGAAGGTGGAGGTGGAGGTGGTGGTGGTGGAGGCGCCAACGGAGTTGACCTATTTGATGTAGAGGAAGAAGGCGGTGGCGGTGGTGGTGGTGGTGGAAGTGGAGGGCCCTTGAAAGAGACAGAAGGGAGAGGTGGGGGAGGTGGGGGAGGCGGGGGAGTAACACAAGGCAATGGCGTACACCTAGATGACACGGAAGGTGGAGGGGGAGGTGGTGGTGGTGGAGGAGATAAAGGGGGGAACTTGGAAGAGGCAGAAGGAGGGGGAGGGGGAGGGGGTGATAAATTACAGTTAGATGGCCTCCGAGGAGGAGGGGGAGGTGGAGGCGGAGGACTCCGAGCAGTAGAAAATGTAGGGACAGGAGGTGGATGTGGAGGAGCAAGGGTGCATAAACAGCTCTTATTTGGAAGTGGTGGAGATGACGAAGGTTCTCTAGCAAAGCTATCAGGGGAAGTTGAAGAAGTATGTTCTCTTGGCAGTGAAGGTCCTCTATTACCACCGATTGAAGGTGGTGGTGGCGGTGGTGGTGGAGGTGATCTTTTAGAATTTGCAAGTGCTGGAAGCGGAGAAGGATGCGGGGCAGAAGAAGGGCCACCAAATATAGGAGGAGGTGGTGGTGGTGGTGGTGGTGGTGGTGGTGGAGGTAATGAAACCTCCTTGCTAAGAGAACCAAACACAGAGGGTAGGGGAGATGGTGCTGATGATTCAGGGACTTTTGTACTAGAAATAACAGGGACAGGTGATGAAGTTGGTGAAGGTAATGGAGAAGAAGAGGAAGCTCTTGTATCGCAATCTCGAACTTCCATTGAATGTTCAGGAGCAATGGCAGCATCCAATTGACTGTTATTTTCAGAAGGAGACTGAACAGGACCAATATCTGACATTGAAAGCTTCACTTGATCCTCAGAAATCTTCAGATCAGAAGTTTCATCAGAAGCTGAATCCTGTTCATCTAAAAAATTGATGTCTGTTGTATTAGCATAAGTAAGATTACTAGCTTTCTCTGAGTCCAGAAAGTCCAAACTGTCAGCAATACTCGATGCATTATTTTCTTCTTCAGAGTCAAATGGGGACGAATACCCACTCATCCTACTTTGCAAAATTGATAAATCTTTCATATCATTCAACACTGATAGTTGTTTAAACAACCATAACGCAGCATCATCGCTGGTATCAACCCAATCAGCACCACTAAAAAGTTCTTGTACCCTTGAAAAAGCTTCGATAGGAAGCCCACCTTTCTCCTCACCATTTAGAGCTGCAGTGGGGGCTTTTGCAGGAGATATGCTCTCAACATCACCAAATAAAACCTGCGAGCAGAAAGTATAAAATTAGAGGAGAAATATGGAGAGCAAAGATGATCCACTTAACCAACACTAATCAGACAGACACAAGAAAGTATTCACCTCAGCTCGAAAGCCTTTTGGATAGCGTGCCTTTGAATCCCATAGAATATCCAAGTTATCGCAGTTTAACATTAAAATGTTGGACCGAATAAAAGCTGTGTTGAACATTATACGGAACATCATAACTTCCCTTTCAGGGTCCAGGTCTAAGTGGACACACTCCAATACTACATCTCCTTGCACCAAACATTGAATATCAATCTTGATGACATCACTGTCCTTCTGCAAAATGATAACAATCATGTTGCCACACAGCAGAATTGAAGAAGACAAGAAACATGATGCAGTGACAGCAATTCTTTTACCTGGCGATAGTGTCGAAGACTTCTACCTTTCTTAGGCATGGTGTACAACATATGAGTTGACAATCCATCCTTGCTAAGAAGGTTCCGGCCAAAAATGCGGACAATTGGCCTACACCCTTTTTGATTGTCGAATCTTGGAATGGCACGAAGAATGAGGCAATCGAGAGAAAGAGCTTGTTCAGGAGGAGGCCACTCGGGAGATATATGTCTTCTTGATATATATTGTAGGTAACGAAGCTGAGAAGGGAATGGGTTCAGAGGTGACAATAATTGTGATAAACCTTTAGGTGCCTCACGATAAACCATCTCGAGAGTTTTTCTCTCTCCACTTTGTAACTTTCTGAAAATCAAGAAACTAGCCAAAATAAAGGCTAGAAGGGGCCAACCACCTCTCTCACAGTGTAACAAAATCACATTATTATGATTTCGAAGAGAAAGCCAACTCTCACAGACACATAGAAAATGATGGATCAAAGACAAAGGCAGTACAGGACAGCCTTCATATTGCCTTGGATAATCCATTACAGTTGCATCATACTCACATAAAATCTCCGCGAACTGGCTCTTTTTCTCGCCTTCTCTGAAATTGAAAGCAAGAAAGGAGGAATCTGGAAATTCTTCGTGCAGTTCATTTATGATTTCATGCAAGTAAAGCTGGTAAATTCCCTCAGCCAGTACTTCAGTCGAAAAACAAGAATCAAAAACTGCAGACATTCAACACAAGAGATAAAAAAAAAAACTTGAGAAAAATACAATGCACTTCGAGTATTCAATAAAATGTAGAATATCAAGCACATTATCAAGTCAAAATTGGTTCTTTTACCGTATACTCTATCGTCAAGTTCCAGCAACCCATCTGGGGGCCTTCTATAGAAAAATCTACTTAACAGCGACATAACAATACTTAGCCGATAAAGCACCTAATTTACCTGCCATTAAAGAAATTTAAACCCATTTTTTTTCATATAGTGTCCCAATATATCATAAGGGTCAAAGAATCAGCTCATAATACAAGTTCAAGAAAATGTGAAATTCAGAAGAAAATGCAGCTTACATGAAAAACTCAAAAATAGTCTCAATTTTTGAAGAGCCGACAAGCTAAAAGGGATTGAACAATTTTACAAGTATCCAACTAGTGAAAAAGTAACGATACTGTAACATTAACACACAAACTCACATCAATATATATGTACAAAGAAGACCCAGAAAGGGAAATTTTTGAACTGAAGCAAACCGACAGAAGCCGTTGAGGAAAGATTCAAGATTTGAGGTGAAGAACCGACAGTGTTGCAGTAACGTTTTCGATTTTAGTAGGAATTCTTTTCTGATGTGGGATTTGAACTTATGAATTTAAAATTTGGGAACGGAAAGAAAAGGGGCTGATTTTTTTAACATATGGTCGTTGTAAATTTTTAAATTACAGTACCAACCCTATACTTGTCTGGATAACTTCATTGGCCCTGGTTGCGGCCAATATCTATTTTGAGCGAGGTGCATGTAGAATTGTAGATTAGTCTAGTCGGAAACTATTGCACTCGGTTTTGATTTATCTTTTCGCTGCAATTGAAGATTAGCCAATATCTATTTTAATGGTATCTATTGCACTCGGTTTGATTTATTGTTGTTAACATTTGTCATTAGTATTTTATTTAATAAATTCTTTTAATGTAAATAAGGTTTGAACTAAAGCCTTGATTCTAATAAACCCATAACTACATTATATCTTATATTGCTCTCACTTAAGGCCTTAAGAGGTCGTTTGGTTGCCACAATAATTAAAATAATGACTATATCTTTCTCCTATCGAGTTGCCCAAAGCAAGCAAGAGCTTCTCAGCTAACCTTTCTATGATACTTCTTTCTAGAATTAGGTAAGCAAGGTAAAATGCTATCTTTTGATGGAAGGGCTACTATAATCAATCATGTGATACAGTCCCAGGCTTTCTACCTTTTCGCTACAATGGTTCCCCCAAGAACGATTATTAGTCAAATTGAAATGTATTTTGCTAACTTCTTCTGGGATGAAAAAGAAGGCAAGAAGAGCTATCATTGGAGTTCATGGAATAATGTGAGTTACCCTTGCAATGAAGGTGGTGTTGGTTTCAAAAAGCTCCAAGACATTTGTAACTCATTTGCGGCAAAAAGATTGTGGTGATTCAGAGTGAAAGACAACCTATGAACCAAGTTTTTAAAAGCCAAATATTGCCCGAGATCAAACCCTCTGTCCAAAGTGCTAAACTCCAAAGACTCCAATACATGGAGGAATCTACTAGAATTGAGAGAAAAAGCAGATACCAACATTTTTTGGAAAATCAACCAAGGGAACAACTATTTTTGAAAATTTTTTGAAGAGCTGATTGTCGCTCGATGATATTATTAAAAAATTTAACATTAAAATTGTTTCTAGATTTGTTTGATGCAGGATACCAGAAGAAGAAACTGTTAACCAAGTTTTTGTTTTAGGTGAAATAGCTAGGAAAATATGGAAGACTATATTCGCGCCTCTAGGACTTCATACAAAAGGATGGACTATTCTAAACATATTTGAATACTGGTGGAACAAACAAGCAATAAACATAGTTCACGTGTATCTATTACAAATCACTCTAACGATAGTTTGTTGGGAACTATGGCAAGCAAGATGCGGAAAAAAATATGGTCATAATTCTATATGTATTTCTAGAATTTACCAACAAGTTCTTTTTCGGGTTAAAGTCTCCATCTGTAAGAAGTTTAGCAAAATGGACTGGGAATGAAAATGGATCAAAATCTGTCAAGTGGTGAAAAATTACAAGCCTAAATTGCCAAGTGTCATGGTCAAATGGGAAAAACTAGAGGGAGCCTGAAAGCTCAATACAGATGGAAGCTACATGAATAACCTGAATACAGCAAGAGCTATAGGTGTTGTTAGGAACAAAAATGGTCACATGGTGATGGCATTTGTAGCATCAATATTATTTTTGACTAATAATTACTCAAAGGCCCAAGCTACCCTTCAAGATATTACATAGTGTTGCCAACAAAATCTACAACAACTTATACTAGAAATGGACTCTCTTGTGGTGGTAACATGATTTTGGTCAAATCTAAGATGCCATGGAAGCTACAGGACTTTATTACACAAATTCAAAACATGATACAACGACAAGATGTCACGATAAAATGCTGTCTAATGTCGCACCCCCTTTTTCTCACTAAATCGGGTTTATGATATTTGGAGGGACAACTCGTTCCTTTTCGGAATTGGGTTTGTATTTGAAGAGTCGATACCTAATGATTGGGGTACATTAGTACACTAATAGAGATTCGATTCTAAGCTTGCTTGAATAACCAGAGATTGAGTAAGGGCTTAAAATTATTCTAAGGGGAATGTGTTAGGCACCCCTCAGAATCTACTAGTGTGGTTTTCGGCCAGACAATTATTGTGAATTTGGGTACAATCAACATATAAGCAAATGAGGCTCAAATAAGAGGGGATTCCAACACATAAAGGTTTGAAAGTAGACAAGATTGAGAAGGGCAATTACAAAAGTTGATTGCCAAAAGAAAGAGTTACAATGCTAAAAGAGTAAAGAATAGAGGAAAGGGGAGTCCTAGGTTTATTAAAAATATGGATCACCCCACACAATGTCCGGTAGTCACTCCTCAATGAGGTCTACGCGTGATATTATCATGTGGTCATCATACCCATATCTACCATTCCCACCATGTTAAGATATTTAAAGTGCGGATGGTCTCGATTACTTATTGCATGCTATTACCCGTCTCAATCCTATCAGTACCGGAGGTACTTAGGACTACTAATACAAAAAAGGGAGAGATATTGGGCTTATTTGAGGTTTAAAAAAGTAAAAATCTAAGGCGATATATAAAAAAATACATATTGCACATTTTAGGGGAAGCATATAAACAAACAGAGGCTCAGTTATACCTCCTTGAACAGAAAAGCACATAATTAGCATGACTTTCACATACTGTTTAGGTCTGATTAAACACCAAATATGAGAGAGAGTTTAAAAGTTGAGGCAGACTGGTTTATTACATAATTTAGATAAGAAGCCCAAATCAGGCATGTCTGCTGGTTATAATTATCAATAGAAACAGATTCAGTTTATAGTCAATACTCTAAGGCTTGCCTAAGTGTTAAGATGGGGTCCTATAGACATGATATCTACTGAGTTAAGAAGGTGATAAGATAGTAAAACTCGAGATGAATTATTTGAAATCATATAGGCATGCTTGCTAAACTTTGGTTAAGTGAAGGACTCAGATTATCAAAAGAGAGGCAGAATTAACAGATTGATTGCAGGCTCTGTAGGTGATAGTACATATTATTACTGATTCTTAGATCTAACATTGAGTGAAACGAATCAGAGTCATTTAGAAACTCTTATAGGCATGCTTATACATTGCTGATTTTAAACCTTATAGACGTAGCATCTGGGTGCACAAGCTTGTTTTCGAACCTATAGACATAGTATCTAATGCAGAAATTGTTTTAAACCTATAGGCATGGTGTCTAAAAATGCAGAACTTATTTTAAAACATATGAACATAACATCTAAATGCAAAACTTGTTTTAAAACTTATGGATAGTATCTGAAGGTAAAACTTTGTTTAAAACCTTATGGGCATGCTATTTCTATGTAACTGAATATGCAGAATTAGAACATCCTATAGACATGATTTCTACGTTTAGAACATCCTATAGACATAGTTTCTACATGTATTGAGTATGCAGAATTAGAATAGACCTATAGGCATGATTTCTATATGTATTTGAATATGCAGAATTGCAATAGACCTATAGGCATGATTTATATATGTATTTGAAGATGCAGATTGTAATAGACCTATAGGCATGATTTCTACTATTTTGCATGCATAATTACCCACCCTTTTTCACTAACCGGGCCCAAATGTTCATTACAACTTATTACAAAACAAAAATAATAAATTATATCAAAAGTACAAAGAAAATACAACCAGAGGAAGCCTGATTCTGACTTCATGTCTGAATTATGAGATAGACCAACTCAAAGACCACTGATCCAAAGCCTTTCTCCAATTTGAGTGTGTCAGAGTTCCCTAAGAGCCTCAATGGGACTCTGGGAAGTGCTTACACCCAAATTGTATCACCAGAATAGGGACATGTGCAGTATGGAAGGGCCAGCCCTTAAGTGTCCAAGTTCAGAGGGAGCTCAATGGGTCCTAAGGCAAGGCTCACAAGAGGGGGGCAGAACTTAAAGTCTAAAGAGAGAATGCAGGTGAAGAAATAGAGTTCTGAGGGGATAAAGGAGAGGGAAACAACAACAAACAAGTTAATAGCTTCATGCAAAGGGGGCTCTGAGGGTAGGGAAGTTGTAAAGAGCCTATGCTTGGCAAGGGTAAGCTTTCGGCATGCACAACAATGGAGATGCTGGCACGCCTATAAGCTTACCAGAATATACAATAGCAAAGAATCATAGAGGTTAGGATCCCAAGGATTAAGCTTGAGTCATGGACAGTAATATCTAGTATTGTCATGCCTCTAGCAAACCATAGCATCACACACATTGGGGATAGGGGTTTAGGATTCATGGTAAATTCATGGACATGTAGAAAAGAAATTATAGCAGGCTAAAACTGTGACGACCCAAAGGGTCATCACCGTATTTCTCCCTTTTTCCTCGCTTCCGATGCCTTGAAAACCTAATTTTTAGTTGCCTCAATTTACGTGCATAGTCCGGGCATGCAGCCAGAAAGTTTTTATGTTAAAATATATGAATTCTATGAAAAATTTGAAGAATTATGATATTAATATTGATATAGTTGACTTTGGTCAACATTTTAGGTAAACGGACCCGGGCCCGTGATGTGATGGTCCCGGGAGGTCCGTAGAAAAATATGGGACTCGGGCATGTGCCCGAAGTCGAAATCCAAGGTCCAGAACCCCGGTAAAAGAATTTTTCTGTTAAATTGTTTTCTGAAATTATTAAGAAAAAATAGAAATGAAAATGAGCTAGAAAATATAGGTATCGGGCTCGTATTTTGGTTCCGACACCCGGTACAGGTCTTAAATATGCGTTAAGCGCTTTCTGTGAAATTTGGTCGAAATCGGACATCGTTTGACGTGTTTCGGACCTAAATAGCCAAAGTTGGAAGTCATGAACTTTGAAATGAA